>OMKZ01015746.1:0-11063 GCA_900302535.1 Neoniphon sammara | reverse complement strand
GCATAATTCAAATGAAATGCATGTTTGAGAGGCACAAGTCTAAACCTCGCATTATGAATACGAGACAACAAAATCACAACCGCATACAACAAAGTGCTTTTTCCCCATATCGGTGCTCTATTTTATTGGATGAAACATGATACAGTTGCCAGTGCTGGAACGGCTCGAGCGACAACGTTCCACAGTAGAACAGTGAAGCAGAATGCAACAATGTAACGAAAGCCATTCTACAATTCACAGCAGTTACAACAGTCTCGCACGGTACAAGCACCACAGTTGGCATTACCTGGAAAAACCGTATTACAGCGTAACGAGCAGGACATTTTCCTCGGCTGAAGTCGAAGCACCAGCACTAGCAAGGCAGTAGCTTGCGCAGTCATCTCCATAGCGGGCAGTGTCACAACCCAACCAACAGCACAAACTACTACCTCAGCCAGTACGTGGTCAAAATGCAGGAGCAAATGTAAAAAAAATAAAAAATAAAAAACATTCATACAGAGTAAAACTAAAGAAATACGTCGCCTCGACTCGGTATTCACCTACACCTACATTCCCATGCAGCCAGGAATGGTCCGTCCTCTGCCTCTTCAGAGCAGACTTGAAATACGAGGGAAACCCCGCCCAAGCGGACCTACCCCGCTCTCCTCCTCCTCCTTTTCTTCAGTGCACCAGACAACCCACGGTCCTTTCCCCTCATATGACCTAAACGAGTGTTTCCCAAACTGCGGTCCGGGGGCCTCAGAGGGGTCCCAGAGAGGGTGCCAAAGGGTTCGAAGAAAAATGAGGGGTGGTTTCATTTATTTTTTCATTAAGCGGACACAGCGCAATTGCAGAATGTATGAATTTGAATATTCTAATCAAGACCTTTCACTGTCAACTGCTACCAGCCTAGGTAAGGTACAGGACAGAGAACAAAAAAATAAATAAATAAATAAAAATAAAAAAATAAAAATTTACAAAAAACTAATAATGACAACTGAAATAAATAAATAAATAATTGTGAGTGAATGGCATGCAATCTTCAAATCGCCACACCACAGGAGGTGTATCATATTTTTCCATTAAGGAGGTGAAGGCATTTATTTTCCCAAGGTTCATCCCTTCCAGAAAAAGGAGCTCTTTTAATCTTTCCAGGGTTTTCCAGGATAACAGAGAATTGTCACTGCAAAACAAGAGGAGACACTGTAGTGACACTTTCGGTGATACAAAATATCATTAAGCACAAAATATCATCAAAAACTCCCTACGGAGTACCACAGACACACTAGACTGAGACTCCCTAGAGTGATAATGCAGTGATACCACAGGAGATAAAAATCCCATTAACCACAATAATGTCACCAAAAATCTACTCACTTAAGTCCATAAAGGGATATTATAGTGATTTTTCATTAGGGAGTTAAAGAAACATTTCACTAAGAAAAAATGTACTTCATGCTTAAGGAGACAGCGCCGCAAAAACATTGTCCCACTCTTTTTAATATAACAGACTGCTGGTGGCATGACAGCACTGCTAAAATGCTAAAAGAAAACACACGCACTTGTGCCTAAGACTCCACCAAAAGGCAAATTTTATAATTAAGCACACACAGCACAGAGTTGTTTGTAGAACTGTCCCATTTATTTTATACAGACAAGTACATCCCTTCTCAGATGGCTGGCTAAAGATGACATGGAATGTTACAGTAAGATTTTGTTTTTTCTTGCATAAAATCCTCACTGCTGAAAATGTCGCAAAAGTCTTTGTCCTTTCGTTTTTAAGATCAATAAAGCCCAAGTGTTATTTCTTTTTTTTTTCTTAATTACATCATCAACACTATCACCACACACTGTACATTGACTCGCCTCGTCAGGAGAATAAAACAAACTAAACCCAGAGGCAACACTGCAATTTTTTATCTCTGTAGTTGTTAACACACGAGTTCAGCCAGTCTGTATGAGAGATGGTGGGTGGGGGGAAGGGGGGAGCAGAGGCGTTATCAGCTCACATTAGAAGCATACAATGATGTGTATGAAGGTCAAAGTCGTCAGCATGGTCTGTGCGTTCCAGTCGCATCTCAACTGCCACGGGTTATCGTCTGTTACTTTAGATGGGGTTCACGTGGAGTTAAAAGTCCGTCCACTTGTGAAGCATGTGGGTCAAGAAGACACATTCATGATTTCTTCATTATAAAAGAAAAAAAAAAAAAAACAACAGACGAGCTAGCGTGGTCAGGATTCTCCATTCTGGACTCTGGAGACAGGGGGCTGCATAAAGTCTTTGAAGGGCCCCAGGGCCTCCTTCAGGGCTGAGCTCACCTCTGATGAGGAGCATGTAATGCACTCTACCAGTGTGGGGTAAAGGGCGATCACCTGAGCCCATGTGTTCCCATCCACTGCAGGCAGCACACGAAGAATCAAAGAGCAGGGGAACATGATGCAAAGAGGAGTGGGGGTGGGAAGGGAAGGAAGCAAGGAAGGAAGAGAGTATGAGTTGTGATAGAAAGCAATCAAAGAAATCATTTCCTTGATAAAATTGCCACAGGCGCATGAAAATGGGTTTTTGTGTCTGAGAGGCCGATACAATGCTAACAACTTGAAGGGCACTTCAAAAACGTAATTTCTGCATGTCTCACTTCAATCTTTTGTAATTCAAAAAATCTCTTTGGGTAATTGACCTTGTTGGGTACGTAAACACATCTCCCCAGATTGGAAATAAAACCCATTTGAAAAACGGTCCCCACTGTACTCTGACACATTTATCTGAAAGGAATATATATTTGTGATATATATGTGGTGTCACTGTATTTTTCAGTTTTCTTTACCTCATCTCTATCCAAGATCTATTTAATTCTTGACACAGTTTGAAACTCACCATTCTCTGGCTGGGTCTTTTTAAGTGAGTCCATCAAAGTGCTGATGGCTTTCAGGACAAAGATAATCTCTGTCACTTGTTGCCTAAAAAAGACAAAGTTCATTAGCTACATTTACATACCTAAAATCTGTAAATGTGACTATTACAGGACGATTCCAGTAACAAAAAGGTTTCTAATGAGTGCTGTCAGATACACACATTTGGCGGTAATGAATAAACTGTTTGCAATGAAAAGTAACAGAATAAAGTTATTCTCGGAGTATAAACAAAGGACAGAGACAGAACAGAACAAAAGTGAGCAAAGTTTAAAATGGTGAGTTCAGTGTATGTGAGAGATGAAGAGGCAATTAACTTGACCAGGTAACGCTGATAAGTGTCATCTTCTGTCCACTATAGAAGATAATGAGAAATCTGTTTCACCACATGTCCATGATAGTTTTCTAATGCATAACCGTCTGTTATGGCTGATCCAAGAAATGTAGCTTTGAGGAGTATAAAAGACAAAAAAAAGTAGAAAAGTTGCTAAAGAAAGAGAAAAAAATAAATCACAGCTCAATTTTCATGAAACCTCTGAGCTGTGAGAGTACTGAGATAAAAAACACATTCACAGATTCTGCCTGACATATTCTGCAGTTTAAACTGTACATTGGATGTGTTTATATAACCCCATGTGATAGATTCTTGTTTGTACTCATTTTTTTTCCATTTTTATGAACTATTTGCTGGTTCCATGACTCAGTTTCCTCATGGGGATCATTCAAGTTTCATCTTAGCACAAACTTAACTGATTTTTTTTTTTCTTTCAATGATATTTTCACAGCATAAACACTGAGCCTTAAAATGGAGTGCCAGTGTGTAAAACTGGACAAGCACAGTATTTCTGTGGCATTTACAAAACAGGAAATAGAAAATAACAGTTGAAGCAGCACTGGGCCTCATTATGAATCCCAGTAAAGTTCTGGGAAAAATATGCCCAGAAGGGTTAGGGTTATGGTTGGGTGAGGGTTTTCACGGCTGTCACAGCAAAGCCGTTTTAGAAAATAGGCACAACAAATTTTCTGACCAATCACAGCGCTTCTGGGTGTATCCAGCCCAGAGCTTTACTGAGATTCATAATAATGCCAACTGGGTGGTCTTGCTTCTCCATAGTTAAATAACATTGTTCATAACTCAGCAGTTACGACACGGTACTACATTCATCAGTGAATTCCTACTGGGAACAGCCGTGGTAAAAACGTATAGTGCTGTGAATAAAAGCATCCGCGGAAATGACAGATGTTACATCTCATCATGTGGTCTGCAGCTGGGTTACCTGGGTAGGGGGCAGCGTCCGCTCAGCCTCTCGTCCTCTACATAGCGGCGCAGAACGTCCTGGGACCTCTTGAGGAGCACGGACAGTGCCATGCGAGAGATGTAGCCCTCCTGAGGGGTGGATACCTTGTTGCTGAAGGAAAACTGAAGCAATGTCTCGAAGCACACCTTGGAAAACTCCTCTCTCATCCGCATGTCGATCTCTGCCTCTGTAGACGGAAAGACCTTCATATTAACGATTTTAGGCACTTGGCTGATGCTGCTACCCAGAGTGATTAAGGGTTTTGTGTCTTGCTTAACACTTAAACAATATGACAGGAGACATAGTTGATGATGGTACACAACAAACCAAGGACAAAATGGTTACAAAATGGGTTCACATCAACACTCATACCACTTAGCCACGCTGCTGTCCTGTTAATGCCAGAAGGGTCACATGAAATACAACAAGACACCTGAAGTAAACCATCTTAGCTACAAAAGTCACATCTTACCTGTGAATGAGGGGGACTGTGAATGAATGGATCCTTTATTGAGCATAGCCATGATCTGGCCAACAAAGTCTTTGGGGATGAAGTTGGCAAACGGTAAAATCTCTGTGCTGATCAGCTGGACCACCTAAAGCAAAAAGGGCACAATGCTGATGTGGGCAAACTTCAGTAAATTATGTAAAGACGCTGAATACTTGCAACAAATCATATTTACCTCCACGTCAATGGCTTCATTCTTCTGGAACTCCTGGATGGACAAGTTGTCCGGAGGTGTGCTGCAAAAATAGACCAGGAATAAAATCAGATCACTCCAGAAAACTTTGTGAAAGCCCATACATTCATATATTGATGTACAGACTCAAAACTGAGGCAATCTTAGACCCTGTTTGGATGCAGTTAGTTTTACAGAGGGACGTCAGATAATTTGTTGTATCACAGACATCGTCAGTGAATTTAGTGCAGTCCGAACCAGACGTCCTCTGTGATAATTACAGAGCAAATTACCTGATTTTCAACAAACTCAGATGTCCTCTGATAAATTTAATCCCATCCAGATGGAAACCTACACTTGGAATTTAACAGACGGATGTTTTCCCTTAAGTTTTGACCACTATCAAATACTGTAGGCCCTATTTGACCTATTTATTTGTATTTTGCATTCTCCTGGAGTGCAGTAACGTGCCTTTCACTGAAACATCTGTACACACCGCTGTATACTGCCGCCGCTCTGCCGTTATGGAGATATCTGAGCAGTTTCTGGCCAATTTAACTGGCATGGGTAACCTAACAACACCTATCAGTTATACCGCTTGCTAGAAGTCTATCTTCAGATGTGAGAAAAAATAAAAAATTAAGGTAGCCACTCCCATCTCTGTAATACTGAAGAGAAATTACACAGATTCCAATCCTGTCTTCTCTGGTACATGAAATTAGAGTCATTCTATGTCAGTAATTAAAACTCAGACATCATTTGGGAAACTAATCCTGTCTGAATAGGCTTTAGACTGTACCTTTTGGTAAAAAGAAAGTCTTCAAAGGCATTGGCCAGCTCAGGCCACATGGTGTCGAACTTCCCAGAGGAGGCGTGCTGGCGTGCCACTGGCAGTCCAATGGACAGCACCTTGAGCAGAGAGGAGACGGCGAGCTTCCAGGTACTCTCTGATGGACAGGCATACTTCAAACCCAAGGGCATCCTCAGGGTCTTAAGGTTGGATGGAAAACAGAGAGCAATGGATAAAGATACTGGAACACAAGACTTCAAGGTAAAACCCACAAAATTAACTGCAAATCTTTTAATGCTATAATGTGGAGAAGATATTTTAAAGATATTTTATCTTAAAATCACTGTTTTTACAAAAATTGTCTTTAAAAGTTTTTTTTCTCTCTCTAGCTCCAGAAAACTGTAACAGACCCTCTTCTTGACTAGCTTGTCTTTTTGCAGAGCAACAGCTGGGCTCCCCAAGGTTGAGATTTTACAAGAATCACTTTCTTGCTTTGGAGACAAAGGGGTGGGGGTGTGATTTGGATCTATCCATAGGGAGCCTTTTTAATAGTTGCTTGGCAAATTATTCCTTCAGTTATGGGACTGCGTTACACAAACAATGGGAAAAAGTTAAATGCAGGTGTCATTAAGAGACAGGAAATAAGGGAGGACTCACTGTCAGCTTTGAGAGGTTAACCCTTTTTAAATTTAAAAAAAAAATCTCGTGGTTAGTGTTTGATGGATTGTATTCTGAATAGGTTTGGGACATGATACTGCCACTGGGCATCAGCTACTACAATCAATATGTTTCAAGATGAATGCATCACAGACTGGTGGACACTGACAAGCTCTTCAGCCACCAGTCAAAATTGACTAGTGTAAAAATACTAGCTGGTAACTATGAGTTCCCATCCTGGACAAAGTACCTTGATGATGTTCTGCAGAACCTTCTCACTGATGACAGCTTTGTGGCATGCTGTTTTATGATACAGGTCCACCACCACCTCCAGGGAGCGCTCAGCGAAGGGCACATAGTTTAAGGCAACCCATTCCGCCTGGAGGACCGGACAGATTCAACAAAAAGAAAAACGGGCAGCGGACATCAGTCAAGCAGAGCTGAAAAACATTAACTCTTACCCTTTGGCATAACCACGTTCAAAGCACTATTAAAGGCACACTTTGTGTGAGCATACAACACAAATTTATTTCAAATCACAGTGGCTAGTAATCTGATTCACATCTTTCTTTGGCATGTAGGAGCGCCACAGTTGAACAAAGGTGCCACAGCCTGACCAATGACTCGACACAACTGTACAAAGTGTGCCTTTGAGCGTTAAAACAGAACCACACGTGCGCGTATGGACATCACCGAAACACAAAATCAACATAAGATGGGATTGCACAGGAACAGCACAGGACAGTGCTGTGCACACAGAGGCAAAACCACCAGTTAGTGGCAGGCAGAAGAAGGGTAGCATAGAGTGAGTGAGATATGGAGATGAGACATGAAAGCCTACCATGCGGTGAAATACTTAAATCTACCGCAGAAGGTAGGTAGCCACCAAATCAGCACAGCTTAGTTGTACAACTATAGAGGGGGCTGAAGGAGATGGTGGAACTCACCGGTGCAAAGAGTTGGATCTAAAATGGTTATCCAATGAGTAGTCCCAAGAAACAGAATGAGAAGAAGATCGCAATTAAATCAATGTCTGGGTTATACTGAATTTGCATTGGCTTGTGGGCTAAATGAGATGCCTGACAAGAATCCATAATTTGGCCTGATTAAAAATACACAAACAAAAAACAAAAAAAACTCACTCGTAGCACCCTGGACATTTGGGGCAATCTGAAAGCACAGGCTGGGAGCCAGCAAAGCAGTAAAAGAGCACCCATCACATCTGTTTGGCTGGTTGGAAATTTTGTTGACCCCCCTCACTTCAACAGATTGAGATCAACAAAAGTGTTGAGTGTGTAACAACATGTGGTGAACTGACAGACAGACGGGATTTGAGGCTTTAGCGGTGAGTGTGTAGCCCTAACACTCATTAGCATAATCGCATGAGCCCGCCAATGTTAGATCAAGACCACTCTGAGCTTCCCCGGCAGGCACAGCTACTGGATCATATTACTTCATCAAAAGTGTTTTGGCTTTCAGCAGAACAATGAGTAAAGAAGACACCGATATCAGAATAATATCATGAAAAAGGCCATTCTGTTGTTGAGGGAAGAAATGAGAGCTGTTTATGGTTTTGTGAATGAGGTAATGTACCTCAAGATCATTTGGCTCATTTGAAATAGGTTTGTTTTTGTTTTTTTCCTACACAAGTGTCTTTTCAAGTGTCTTTGAATGGAGTACTAATTGGCAAATATTTCCCTGGCATTCTGCCTGAAAGCATAACAAGCATAAGGGAGGGAATGTAAGGAAGAAATTGCTTGGGGCTACTGATTGGGGCTCAGTCCTGTCAATCTTGAGAATAGCCATGATAGGGGCCACATGAGGACGAGACTGAGGAAAAAGAGAGGGGGCGTCTTAAACATCAAAGAAGAGGGATGATCTTGTTGAGAAAGGCTGAAGAGAGAAGGGTGATGACTAACAGTATATACCGTACAATGTTTCAATGAAACAAACTGACAAAGGGAAAACTGCAAATGGCCACCGAAGCGTTCACAGGGCCGATCCCATTTCCCCCTACCTGGTTGTATTTGGCGTTGGCCACGTGTTTGGTTTCCATCTTGCCATACTGGGGCGGCTTGCAGGAGAACTCCACGAAGAGTAGCAGCTGTTCAAAGATGGCTGGATACATGACCTGCAGGTTCTCCGGGCCCACACAGATGGCCTGCAGCCGGGAGGGACAGGAGGAACAAACACTTACTCACTGCTGACATCTACCACGGGACTGCAGATTGCACAATTTAGCACAGTGACACATTGTTTCAGGGGCCGAGTTAAAACACAATGGGAAGAAAGTCGGGTCCAATGGCCCACAGAGAGAGGAATGGTCCGCCTTTTCTTACAGACTCAATAATCACGGTGGGGTGGACATACGGAGTAAATCAGAAATATATGGAAGTTTCATTTTGTTCCATTTGAAAGAAAACCATTTTAAATTAAATTCAGTAGAAGAAAAAGTCATTGAGTATCGGAATACTGGTGGTAATTTATAGCACAAACAACACAACAGAGTTAGTGCTGCCTGGTCCCATATAATGAGCAATGGATAACCTGGATACCCCTTCCACAATTCATTCCTCAGGTGTCACTTGATGCTTCCTTGTATGCTATGTAATGTGTGGATTTGTGATATGTTTTTAAATCCCCTCTGGACCCCACATCTTTGTTTTCTAACAGTAAGTGTCAGAATTAAATTGAATTCCCGCTGCCAACCTTCTGCAAAACATCCAGAGCGGTGAGCACAGCTTCCTGCAGGCTGGTGAGCACAGCCTCAGTGTAGGAGGGGAGGATGAAGGGCGAGGCGTCACTGCTGATCGGCACTGACACGGCCCCGTGGAGGATGACCCCCAGCTTCCTCAGGTCCTCCATACTGAAGCCGGCCTTGATGTGCTGGTAGAGTGCCGGAAAAATCTGGATGAGGGCAGTGAGGAACGGCTGGCTGGGGATGAAGGAGAGCTTCTCCGTCCCACCACTAGGCGGCCTGGTGCTGTCCGTTCCCGTTCGATACCACGTGTTCCACGCTGACCACCACAGTGCTGAATCCTCCAGCGCCGACTCCTCCCCTGGGGGAGGGGCCTGCAGCTCGGCGCCATTGTAGCGCGTGAGCCGCTCGACTAGTGAATCTGAACGCATCAGGGGTCTGCCAGGACCGGAAGCTGTAAGAGGGTCGATGAGGACAGGGGGGACACCCATAGCAGCAAGCGCGTCGCCGGGTTTGTCTGAGTCTTTGACGGGTGTGACGATCTGTAGGATCTCTTGAAAGCTCTTAAGGGCAGCCAGTGAGACTTCGTTGTTCTTGCTGAGTGCAGCTGACTGGATGTGGTCCAGCAGCACCTCCCAAGCCTTGAAGAAGTCACCTGCAGATACACAAAGACAGGAAAGTGTGAAATAATATTAGAGCCCAGACACACAGACACACTGGCTATTAGCTCATCACAGATATATCAACATCAGCGTATGTGCAAAAACAGTCCATAATGCAGGGAAAAGCACTTGTGATGCTTCCAAAACAGTATTACAGTTTGTTCAGCAGACTCCACTGTTTACAATTCTATGTATATCTGAGTTGGCAGTGTAGCATATCACAGATGAACTGAGGGTTGTGTGGAATTTGAGAAGTTTATTTCTCAATTGTAAAATGCCAAGCATCCAGTCTATATCTTTACTACAACCATTTCATTACCCAATTTGAGGATTCCTTGCAAAAAATGCGTGTTTTATGTGTAAAAAAAATATCAGCCAACATATCGTTACTGGAAGTTTGGAATTGTAACGCCAGATGGGACATATTGAGGCTAGCGCAGGATTGACCGCTGTTGAGTGATGTCACCCACTGCAGCTGCAGCCAACTATTCAAACAAGGAAACGGTGGCCAACATCAGTCATCACCACCGGAAATAACTGGACTTCTGTTGACTGGTTCCTTACATTGCTTATGGTGTGAATGTACAGTTAAGCATGATATATCAGCAAAGTAACAGAATAGAATCAAGCAACTATGAGAAGTTAGACTGCAGAAATCTCACTGCCTCAAGCTGAGACCAGCTCTGATGGCTACTCAGCCTCAATAATCTCACTTTATTAGTACTTTATACTGCATCAAGGCCATGAGTGTGCAGCGAGCCATTAACTCTAAAATACTTATTTCACTATGGCCAGGACCTCATCAATCCAATGCTCTTTTCCCTCTCAGAAAATGTAACTGACTTTACATACAAGAGCAGGTAATTCATGGCTGACCTAGCTGTTGAAGAAGATATCGCCGTGTGTTGAAGATGCGTGCCACTCCGGCTAGCGTCAGAACCCAAGTCTCCGCCCACTGCTTCTCAGCCGTGTCTCGTGAATGGTGGATGAGGATGTTCCCGCCGCCAGACTCAATCTTCTCCTTGTCAGCCGTGGTGGACGACCTCCTCACGCAGTCGAGCAGGTGGAACAATACCTAGTGGAGACACCAAGGCATGTAAAAACAGAATAAGATGACAGATGAAAAGCATCTATCTATGGCATTCACAGACAGGATAATGATCGAAATAGTCCTCTTTGACAGAAAATTGGGTCAAAGTGGAACTAATGCACGATAATCAATGCGACAAACTGGCCTTATAAAATCTTACAATCTTACAAAAACAGCCAACGCTCATTTAATGTCAACCAAAGCATTTATGTGTTGTCTAGATAGTAGCTCTCGCACGCTACCTTCCATACTACGATGTGCCAGGTTGGCTGCTGCAGCAGGGTCCCATGGGCTGCTAT
>OMKZ01015745.1:0-12011 GCA_900302535.1 Neoniphon sammara | reverse complement strand
CGTTCGCCAAATGCTCAGCTGACCCAGGCAACTGTTGTCATGCACTGTGGACCGCTTCAGCTGGAGGGGAGGGGTGACTAAAGGGTCACTGGCTCTGTAACTATGTTGATGCATTGCAGCACTGAAGCATGGAGTCAGAAAACAGAGGAGACTGACTGGCTTTTTTCCACAAAACACATAATGAGGTTCTACTATCAAGGACCCCTCTGGAGAGTAAGAGTCTCTCCATTTTCATCTGCTTGGCAGCCACAGCCAGGGATGGAGCGGTAAATGCAAAGATTGGTAAAATACCCTATGACATCTAAATGGTGACCATCAAGGCAAAGCACCACCAATAGAAACAAAAATCAACTGTTTTCACAAAAGCATTAATTTATGCTTATTTTTCCCTTGAAAACACCTGGTGTTCACTTTGACACTACTTTAAAGGATGTATGCTATGAATTTATCATTCATGATCAGCTTATAAAAAACATGGTTCTTAAAAATTCCAATACCTGCAAATTTCCTTTATAAATTTTGACATTTATATCTAATAATTGTTTTTGGAAAAACTGACACATTTATCTAGCCTCTGCAATAAACTTTATGGTATTCACTGAGCACTTCTGTACCTTGGCCTATTTTTGTAACATTCAACACCCTCAAGTGATGTACTTTGACTAGCTTGCCTGTATATATTTCTTTTTTATTTATTTATGTGTATTTTGTTAAAAAATGTAATAATAATAACAACAACAACAACAACAACAACAACAACAATAATAATAATAATAATAATAATAATAATAATAATTTTATTTAATTTTTTAAGGAGGTTACACTGTTGAAGATAGTTGTCCAAAATGTCTGCACTACTTTTGCACGATAATGATCTAAGGATTATGAATTTGTGATTTTCTTTCACAGTATGAATATCCTCTCTACTCCTCTCTGCAAATAACAAGGTGGGGAAATAAGTTTTCTATCTCTGTCAGCAGCACTGCGACATACACTCTTAAGTCTCTTCTGGTGCTTTTTGACCTGATAGTTATGCTCACATCATATAAAAAGTAGCAAAATAACAGGATGGTTTATCTTGTTATCTTTTGATTTTGAATGAATTATTAATTTAATATTTCCCCCCCACATTTAGCAAATCCAGCAAATAAAATGTGACCTGTTTATCATTTCATTCCATTATTCAATTCATTCCATTCAATCATTTACCTGACACTAAATTTACTTAGCGTCTTATAATAACAATGTAGCGTGATGTCAGTGTCTTGCTCAAGGGCACTTCAGCATGTTTGGCTGGGATCAAACCTGTGACTTAGCAATTACAGGACCGTCACTGTAACCACCGGGCTGCACTGCCACCTCACCTGTGTATATCGCACACATCACACTGTTGACTTATGTGAGCCGACAGCTCCATTAAGGCGGAGGGGGAGAGAAAGGGTGAGACTGCTGTACAAACAAGCAAACACACACACACACACACACACACACACACACCATCCCACATACAATTGAGACACTTGCAGTTGCAGCAGCAGAGGCTCTCATAATATGGATGACACTTCAATCTAAATACAAGCTAATGAAAGAACCTCCCTGGTACTGAGGACATTATTGACATATAATCCCGGCCCCCGGGAGAGAGGAGCCGTCATTCTCAAGCCACAAGCCAATCTAAATGGCCTGAAATTTTAATATGACATTTTGGGAATTGGATTTATGGCGTATCAGCAGAAATTCAGCCGATTGACAGATAAGTGTGTGTGGTGCAGAATGGGCTGATGGTGGTATTGGTCCCTGTGGCGCTGCATTCTGCCATCGATTTTCTTGGCAGATTATTATTCCAGTTTCTTTAGCGACTAGAGGCAGGATATGTGCTGGAGTCTACCTTCCCCTCAGCAAGATCATTCTAATTCATAACCCCCTCCAAATGAGTTATTGACTTGGAGAGGCATCTCTGCCATTCTCAATCATAGGCCTTTACTTCCCATATACGGGGCTCTGCTCTCCAAACATCTGTCTCACAGGCAGAGAGACAGACGATAGAGACGTCTGGATAAGGCTCTGGCCAAGATAGGGGGCTTTAAGGTGATGTCACACACCCTCTGGCAGCCATATTGGAGGTAAACAGCACTGGACAACAGCGGCTGTGAACAGCTGGTTGTGTGCCTAAAAGTACAACTTTGTTGTCTCCACAGAAGTCAACAGGCATGATCAATTTCTGTTCTGTTTTTCAGTGGGAACTGATCATTTTGACGCTAATAAATTTGACTGTTTTTGTGTTTAGATGTCAGCTTGTTAGCTAGCTAAACACAAGGCTAGCTAACCATCGCTTTAAAAACTTATAATGTGTCTAGCAGAAGCTGAAGGATTAGCAAGCAGGCTCAATTCTGTCACACTTACCGCAGTATTATAACAATGAAATGAAAGCTTACAGAAAACATCCCTGAGTCCTTTTTTCTGCCCAGAGATTAGCTAGCACCCACCATTGCTTTCTGGTCAAGTGAAACCTCCATAATTCTCATATCCATCATGAACTGTTTTCTAGAGTGCTTTCTACAGAACAATTATCAATCCCACCAGAGTTCTGGGCAAGATATGCCCATTGGTTGGCCTGTTTAAGCAAATAGACACAGTGCTTGAGATTGTCTCTTGCTGCTAATAAATCTGATTGTTTTTTTGTGTTTAGATGTCATCGTGTTAGCTAGCTAACCATAAGGTTATGGCTTATCAGTTAAAACTTCCACACACAAGCTAATGTGTCTAATAGAAGCTAAAGAATTAAGCAGGCTAAATTCTGTCACATTTACTGCATATCAAAATTAAAGCATACAGAAACCTTTGCTTTTATCGAGTCCTTTTTTTTTCTGCCTTGAGATTAGCTAGCACCCGCCACTGCTTTTTGGTCAAGTGGAGCTTCCATAATTCTCATATCCATCGTGAAATGTTTGCTAGAGTGCTTTCTACAGAACAATCCAACTGAAGTTTTGGGCAAGATATACCCATTGGTTGGCCTGTTTTAGGAAATAAGCAACAGGCGACACAAATTTTATGACTAGTGCTTGTGGGTGTATCTTACCCAGAACTCTGGGAGGATCCATAATATCACACAGAAAAGGTGTCAGAAGGTGAACTGACTCTGAATTGAAAAAAAAAAATTAAATATATAAAAAATAAAAAGTGGTGTATTACGTTTTCCTCAGCCAGCTCTACCATCCATCATGGGCACCAGAACAGCGTTCTTTGCACACAATGACCAGGTCGGACAAATCACAGAGATACAATTGTCACAGCAGAGGACAGTGTGTTATCAAAAGTTCTGACTCATATTACCGTCACAGTGATACGAGGAATGGATCTGGCCACTTATGTCCTCAGTGTGTCCCAGTACACCAAGAACAGCACCGTCACCATCACAGTAAGTCACCTCCAGCTCAACCCTGTAGTTTATCCAGTCAGCACTTGCCTCTCCGAGCCCATCCAACACTGTGCAGCGAGGGAGCCATGAGACTGTAGGTATGAGAAGAGACTCAGCATGCATAGCATAGTGCTGACTCTGAGGCTCGCCTAATTACAGACAAATATATGCCTTATTTTGCTATTTGGCAAAACTAACAGTGAGCAGAGACTTTCTGTTTCAAGCTGAGGGAAGGATGTGGAGAAGCAGCTTTTAGAATAATAATTTCATGAGGCATATTAAATGTCTTCACACATGGCAGTATCAGGAGCCTGAGAGGAACATGGCATTTGTCCTCCTCCCTCTGTCAGCCTGGAGAGACAGAGCATCTAAAGCCAGCCCTATCAGAAACACACACGCTGTGCATGGGGGTTTAACGCCTCGCCGCCACTCACCAGCTCTCCCTCTTTTTGTTCCTAAACATTTGAAATGATATATATATTTTAGCCATGTAACTGATTTTGCCGGTCTGAGATAGTTTCAAATTTCTATAAACTAGCAATGAGTGAAATATGAATATTTTAAGCAGCTTAGCACTGATTTAAATATATTTACCAGGAGTCTCTTGGCTCTGGGCCAGGACACAGTGTAATACTCACAAAGCCACCACCGCTCAACTCAATTTAAGAGAGCCGATAATTCAGACTGGCAGCACTAAGGCAAATAAAGTCAATTAAGTAAAATATTTGTTACAATTTATTTTTCACACTCTGTAAAAACAGCAAGGAGAATGGCACACAGGGTGGATGGCTGCAAAGAGGGAAAGGCAGCAACAAAGGCAACAATAGGGTCAACTAGCAGCCCAATGTGAAATATTTTGGCAGAAGAGCAGCTTCAGTGATTGCACAGTCAGAAACAGCTGGCAGGTCATTTTACACCGGGGGCACCGCCCTGGAGACTTATTGTATCAAAAACAATGGTAATATTTACATGAGCACAATAATGTAATTCTTTCTAAAGCTGTCATGGAGACCAGGGTGTGCTTAGGTTGCGTACATATTTCTACAAAGTGACACCTCCCCTAATGACATGGTTTACATGGTTTTTGGGGTTTTACAATAAACCACGTCACCAGCCTAAAGTAATGTTCCAGCTAGACTATTAATGCCCACAAAATCGCAGTTTTAATGATCGTGATAAATCTTCATAAACTTAATCATTAAAGGTGCACAATGAAAAATTTAGGGTTGACTGAATTTAGGACTGTTTAAACTCAATAAAAAAAAAAATTTTAGTCAGTCTGATGATGAGAAGCATGTCATGCTTATTTCACTTTTTAGTGTCAACTGAGTCAAAAGGATTTTCATTGTTAGGTCCAATTATGAGAACCATATAGACTCAGCTCTCAAATTCCTTTTTTTTAAATTCCTTTTTTGTTAGTTGAGTCTAAACAGTCCTCACTTCAATCAAGCCCTGTTAATTGTGCATATTGTACCTTTAAGTGATGAAAACACTGAAATGATCCATGTGCCCCTGGTGCTGTTGATGGTCAGCAGGCTACAAACTAAGACTCTGTTGAGTGACCACAAGTCAAACTTTTGAAAATAAACATAGTTGAGGTAGAACTCCACTACATCCTTTCTTTCTTTCTTTCTTTCTTTCTTTCTTTTTTATCTGTCAGCATCTTTGTTGATAAATGCTCTTTGCGCCATACAACACCTGTCAATAAAGCAGTGTTGGCATTATTATGTCGTCTTTTCCCTTGGATTTTGGAAGTTTCTGCAGGTGGCACTGTTCAGCCATGGGGGCTATCGAGCTCATGCTAACTACCCAGTTCTGTTGATCCCAAATGGATGTGAAATAAAAATCCTCTGGCAGACTTCCTGTGTGCCAGAGGTGTCACGCACGAGTGTTTACAGCAAATGAAAAAGCTTTCACTAAAGATTGAATCACTATTGTGTCAGATCAATAGATGATTAGCAAAATGGACATTTATTCATACAAAAATATCACAAATTATCACATCAATACCACGTTATCACCAGGCGACTCTAAATCCTGTAAAGCCTGACTGTAAAAACAACCTGACATCCGACTGTTAAAATAAGTTGGACGCCTTAGTAGGAAATGATCATAAACAGGAAGAACAAGTGAAGGAGAACTGCTGCCATAGTGTAGCGCTTGCACCACTGCCGAGGGCAAAGAAAGAGTCACTGACACATCATATGCTTGAGCTACCCTCAATGAAGGATGATACAATGAGTGTTGCCATTCTCCGAAGCCACTGAACTTATTTCCGTCTCAGCAAACATGCCTATTGGCTGAAAACAGGTCCCAACGATTGCACAGCGGGACAAATGCACACCTCGTCTCCTTCATAACCTGTCACTTTATGTCCGCATATAGCCTGGTCCAATTAGCGGAAAATCAGGTAGAGTTGTCTTTTTCTATGTGTCGCTGTTACACGTGTGTACGGGTGGGTGACTTTGAACCTTTTGGCTGCTCTTTTCCAGCCTTACCCTTCCTCACATGGATACAGCTCCACACATTTTTATTGGGAGCTGGAGTCTCCTACTGTTAGCCACATGGCAGCTTCTGAAGGAGCGAAGCCTTGCTCAAAAGCACCTCAACAGTAGTCTTTGAGAGAGGGTAGAGGGTTACTCATTTACTTCCCTCACCCAGGATTCAAACCAGCAGCCTTTTGGTCACAAGCCCACAAGCCCCTTAGCCTCTCACCTACCTCCATGTTTCAAACTACTATTTCAAGCTGAGTGTCTAATGCAGGGTTTATAAAAAGTCTTAAAAGTTTGGAAAATGCTTAATTTTAACTGTTATGTTTTCAAGGATAGGAATATGCATGAATTCATATATACTCCTTGAAAAATGCTTGATTGTCAACATAATCCAGGGTTTCATCTACACTCATTTAAAAAATCTTTTAATATTTGAACCGGTCCCATACTCAGAAATCAAAACAACAATCAAAGTTAATACGAACAGCTGATAAAAAATAAACAAAGTGACAATATACATTGGTTGCTGTGGGTATAAAGGAATTCTGTAAACAATGTTTTGCAATTGCATTTAAAGTAACAATTTAGATTTGATGATAAAGGCCTCAAGAGTCTTGAAATTTTGGTTTAGGCGCCTTGAAAGTGCTTGAATTTTACTCTCGCGAGGCTGTATGAAACCGGCTAATGTGTGTCTTGCCTGAATGTGTCTCCATGCATTAGCTGCACATACGCTCACATGCATGTCTATGTGTGCAGCTGCATGCTGACGGCACGTGATTTCTGTCTGACCTTTCCTGTGGGAGTGGGTTAGCTTTATTCATTGGGATAAATCCTTGGGGGAAACAATGCAATTGGATTGGCTGGCTCTCGGTTTGATAGGGCGTCCCCTCGGGTTTATCACCCTGCCATCTCTGCAGCATGTGATTTAAAGACGTTGGTTAAATGCTGCTCCTTTGGCAACAGATAAAGGTTTTACTGATGCCCTCATCTCAATGTCATAAAGCAGCCCCTGCCTTTGCCAGATATTACCCACCATTAATTTACCACTGATGAGATCTCAGTTGCTGTGGCATGCATTCAATTGTTTTAAAACAGATTTTTATATACCATTTTTGACCGAAGGACCTCTCTTCCTGAGCAGTTATTGATGTAAGAAGTGCTGATGGCAGAGTATATAGACTCCATTTATACTGTAGGAAAGTGTAATGAACACAAAGGCACTTTAAGGGGAACAGCAGTGAATTTCAGTCTAAATATATAAAAGCCCTATGCTCAGCGCTGTCGGCTTTGTGTAGGTGTAGATTCACTACTCGCTCTCATGTACTCAAAAACGAGAGAGGAGTTTGTCTGATCTCCCTGTCTGTGACGTTACAGTGAGAATCAATTAGGAAAATGGAAAAAGGTGCTTATGACAATCCCTGGAATGATTGTCTGCAGATAATGGTACAATTTGGGCTTCGAAGTTGATAAGACTAGAATAGGAGAAACCTCATTTGAGTGTAAAAGCTAAAATGAACATACTGCCAGTTCACAAAGTCTCCCATTTATCTGCAGCAACGCAAGGCTTTATGTGCTGAAGATCTCACTTTTTGGGGAATTGTTTCTCCGGTTTCTTGCTTTGAATGCACTTTGGGCATGATAATAGTAGTTGTGAATTCTTAAATTGCACTGTATTCCCCTTTCAAATGTTACAGCAGCAGCATCATGTAATGTCCCAGTCTTGCACTGATCCTCAAACATCAAACAATCCCCGACTAAACTAAAATAGTCCAAGAAATAGATGTCTCTCTTAAGTTATACCTCCTTTTTTCAGAAGATATTACCCTGAATGCAGTTCCATCAGATTCACACTGGTTTCCTCTAACTGGGGTCAAATGTAGTTCAACCAGAAATACAATAGCACGCTTACAATTGATAGAATAGCTCCGTTTCTGGGCCTGCGCAACCTTGACTTCTAACATGTCTCCTAATTCAGCTTGCTAATTCAAGTAGGGAAGAAGTGGAGCCAGTAAACAATTTATAGAGGAATCAGTCATTCGATTGTACAGTTTCTGACATTCTGTGTGCCATATCAAGTGCGTGCTAACTGATATTCATAATCCGTAACCTGGGTCACGTAATAAAATTGCACTAGTTCTTTAGAGCTATGTAAGACAGGACCAATTTCATTTTACCTACAGGAAAATTTGTCTTGGACATTGTGGCTGCAGCACCAAGGACGTGAAATCAGTTCATGAAAACAGCGACAAAGACTAACATTGGATAAAATTAGCAAACACTTATGGATAAAAAGACGTCTCATACACTTATAACCAAATGCATAATACATCAATACATCATACAATCATACAGCACAATGTCTATTCTGTGCGGTTGAAAAGTAGGCCGGTTTGGTCCTGCACAGTGTTTTATTTTGGCTCTCAGCAGAGGGTCAGAAGTCAGGCTTTTGACAAATGCACAGTTTGGTCCATGGTGAATAAACTGTCACAGACTGAATAAAGGGATTTCTCTCTTGCTGTTTGTCTGACTCCACTCTCATTCAAAGAGAGTGGAGTCTGAGACATCTGATACGTCCACCAGTTCCTCACTTGTGGCTGCAAGACAAGTACCATGGAGGCTAATTCATAACATAGGCATGTGAAAACTGACCCACATCACTGGTCTGCAAGGCATTTATCTCGATTTTAAAACCACATTTTCCATAAACCGTGTTGCTTCCTATCACCTTTCCCCTCTCCCTTTTCATGGCATCTTTGACATCTTTACCAAGGATTAACACATTGCTAGTGATTTTTACATTGGCCTTTAGCTCTTTTTCCACTGCCAGAACCTAAAAGCATAGCTTATTTTGCACTGGAAGGGCATAGTCCTCTTTTTGTTTTGCTTTGTGTTGTAAAGCAGCATCCCCCTTTGTGTTGTAAATCAGTCAAGTAGATTTCCCTGCAGATCCGACCCAGTCTCACGTAATATAAAATGCACTGTAGAGGCTGATACGGGCTGCCAGTCTTCTTAGTGATGGTCCTGTTTGTTTGCAGTAATTACACTAATGTCTCAAAATTGATGTGGCAATGATTTATTGATTTTAAAATGCTACAGAAGCACTCAATCTTACTGTCAGTCTACTGTTCACAGACTAGAGAGATCTTCATACCAGAACATCACTTGCCTCACATTCACTATCAGGCCGTTATGTGTTATATAGTTTTTAGTTTGAAACTAATGAAACAGTTGGAGGCTTGCTCATTTGTAGGTGTGAGATAGGTATATGTGTCATAATAATCAACATCTCTCAGCTGTCTCTCCAGAAAATTCCACCACCACTACACTGATAAACTGGAAAAAAAAAAAAAAAAAAAAGATTATCTTGGAAATTAGCTTGTTCATTGAAGGATGCCATGCTTATCACCTCCCATTTCATACCTAATGCTCTCCATTGCTCGATGATCCGCTTAGCCACACATTGTTTCTAAGTAGCTTGCATTCTCTGCAAATCTCCTTATTTACAAGTTATTTGTGAGGTGGGGGCAGAGCCAAGCATTATGTGCCTGTAGGATAGTGTCAACTTTTCAGTTCAGCTATTGACAGGCTGGTTTCCCTGAGAGCGCGCTGCAAGTTGTTCTGCCGGTGAGTGGGAGTTTTTCTAGCCTCGACCTGCAACATTTAGCTCATCTGCTCATTAGACAGTGACCTTCACACTAATGCCAAACACAGCAGCCAGCACCAACACACCTAATTCAACCGATCTCTCAGTTCTGCACAGATCACAGAGGAACAAAAAGTGCCATTATTTTTTTTTTTGGTACATTGATAGAAAAACCACTCAGAAAAAAAAACTGAAAAACTTACAGAAAATTAATAAATTGATAGAAAATTGATAGAAAAACTGCTCAGAACAGACTCATTTTTGGTTTGTTTGCAATTGCATTTTTAGCACAAGCCCAGTGCCCTGATGTGAAATTCTCTGACCATTTCATGTATTGCCGTAAGCACTGTAAGTGGCATTTCCATGGCCTAAAATTTGATCCCTTCCTGTTTTGCTAATGCTGTTTTCTCTCAATGGGTGAACATGGTGGTTTACACTCCAGCTGGGCTGAAGAACACCAACTAAAACAATGAGTGTCTGAAAAGAACAAACTGCTATATTCCTGCAAAGTGACCCACATTCTTGTCTAGTATCTTAATCCTCTGGAGAATTAATCAAATTCCCTGCATTTCCCTGTCTAGAACATCTCAAAAGTCTGTGATATTCCAGAAGATCAGAGAAGACAATTTGGATTTGGTTTGATCTAAACACTCTGCTCTGGAAGCTGAAATAATCTTATTGGTTGAATTAAAGCTCAATAGTGAGGCCAAAAAACTAGTTCCCCTGGCTAAGTAAAGTTAGACTGAAAAAATGCAGTCTAGACATATTACCTAAATTAGCTAGTCTAGCTGACTTTCTCAGCTCAAGCCTATAGATACCTGGGTAAACTCCCTGCTCACCTTCCAAGATCATGGATGCCATGATCATAAATGAAAAATAAGTCATTGCTATTTACAACTATTTATTTTTTGACCATAACTTCTTCTTTGCCGTTCAAGTTTGCACAAGTTTTTTGACTCCGCCCTACCACTGAGATTATTTCTGCCACCAGAGCACCTCTGCCTCTGAGAACTGTTTTGCAGAACCAAAGCTCCAATCTGCCAAATTTCCTGACCTGCAGGAACCGTGAAAACCAGCGCGTGACCTTACAAGGATTGTTTTGCCTCGCAGAGACGCCCGCCAAGCGGATCCGACTGCAGATTGGCGGTCGGATGCTGAATAAAGCGCCTCAGGAAGGCAAAAGGGGGAACAATAAAAGCAATCACAAGGTGTGCTGTGTTGTCCGTCCAGATAGATTCAGGTTGTAACTACTCAGCTCTAGCCGGTCATGCGTCCCCGTCTGAGTCTGCCGCTGTCATTCCATCTAGAAACCTCCTTATCTGAGGGCTGATAAAGGAATCTGTTGATATAATGGGATGCAATGGGGCACGCGGCATGTCTTTCACCACGCTGTGTTTTTTCTCCACAGATGAACTGAATGCCTCTGAACCAGCATAATGTAAATAGAGCAGACCACTACGACTGCACTGGAACCCAACAGGCCAGAAGTTCACAGGGTCTCCTCACACCCTGCATCCTGAGACAGAAAGCAGTGTTCTCCGATCTCTCTCTCTCTCTCTCTCTCTCTCTCTCTCTCTCTCTCTTTCTCTCTTTATCTATCTATCTACAGAGAGAGCCAAGAGCCTACAACTCCACAGACATAAAAACTTCCCTGTCTAATCAATCTGTGCTTTGTTGATTCACAAAAGGAACAAAATGCTTTTATAATGAAATATGCATTACTAGTGATCTGATTACTGGGCTAAATTTTTTTTTCTATTTAGCATGAGTGTGTTTACATGAAAAATGCATCAAACGGAGTTGTTCTGTTGAATAAAAAATGTAGATGTGGGAGATTATGTGTGTATTTTGAGAATGAAATAACAAGTATTAATGTACTGCTAAGCTAGTCGTTATTATTTACAGGGATAATGTGTAAGAGGGATATCTTTAACAGGGATTTTATTTCATTTTGTGATGCAGCTGCCAATAATGTAGCCATAAAAACTGACAAATCACAAATGACATTATGATTCACGGCGAACCACATGCAGTTTACATCATTCTCTCCTGAAACGGGACACGCGTGTGGGACAAATGATTGTTTCCTCCAGGTCACCAATGTCACTTGCCATACTGTTGTCATAAATTTCAGTGTGTGTGCGTGTGTGTGTGTGTGTGTGTATTCATCAGTGCATATGTGGGTTCTCTTAATGTCTTCTTGAGTGTAATTTAATAAATAATAAATGAGAGAAAAAAATATAAATAAATGAGAAAAAATATGTATGTATGTATGTACGTATGTATGTATATATATATATATATATATATATATATATATATATATATATATATATATATACACACACACACACACACACACACACACACACACACACACACATATATATATATATATATATATATATATATATATATATATAGAACACAGACACACACAAAGATTTTTTTCCACAGC
>OMKZ01015744.1:0-11972 GCA_900302535.1 Neoniphon sammara | reverse complement strand
TCATAATTTATGATTTCGGAAATACCAGAACAAGACCTGCAGATGTCTTTACATGATTAATAGGTATGAATGAATGAATGAAAACCATCACAGCCCAAACAGTCAGAGATCCACTCAAAGCTGTTTGGTGCTGAAAGTGTTCAAACTGCATAATACTGTATATTACAGCAGTAGCGCTCTAAGTGGGGTCCGTGGATCCTCAGGGGTCCTTGGGGGGCTTCCAGGGGTCCTCAGCAAAATGAACAGTTTGATTTCACTGTAATGATTCACCAGACACAAAAAATGTATGAGTGATTATTTTAACATGATGTTTTAATCTCACCACTTTGAATCTACTCGAGTGTGACATGTAAACAATTTAATATGTGACACAAACAGAAATCTCTTTGCATATCAGAGTTTCATTCAATGGCACAGTCACTTCAAATGGGGGTCTACAGTGGAATGAAAGTCAACTTTGGGATCAGAAAAATGGAAAAATTGAAAACCCCCTTAATACATCTGTGTGTATGCCTGTCCTGTGCATGTCTGTCCTGTTTGGTTAAATGAGAGACACTCTGGTGACCAAAGCATCCACCACCTGACACATTTGTTTTTTGTTTCTGCTCAGTTTCCGAGCTTGTGCATGCAGCCTTTCTCAGTTCAAAGTTTTGCTTTGATTTGGATCTGAAATGTCAGGCGTCTGATGGACCAGGTGCATTATTACTGCAGCTGGGGGTTTTACATGCAGGAGCTCACAGCGTCTCTCCCTCAGCACCTATCTGCCTAATTCCTGCTGAAATCCCCTGCAGGAAGGTGGGGTCACCATGTACCTGTGACTAAACACTGTGGAGGACACACACAGTGACTGCGCACAGTTTCTATTGAGCTACACAACTTTTGCACAACCCTTGACTCAGTTGTTTCATAGCCTAAAGGGCCAATACGTAAGATTTTTTACTGCCCCATATAAAACAAAACTACAAAACATGAGGCTGACCTGCTTTTTCAATGAAATAGGCCAGGCGGGTCAATCCAGGTAAAAGCCGAGTCTGTTTATTGAATTCACTGATTAAAGCCACTTCAGGTGAAGAGGTGAGGAGACGGGTTGAAGAGGGTGTTGAACCCTCTTGGCAATCAAGATATGGATTGCGCACAACAGGGAGCCACGTAACAGTATGAAGGAGTCCCTAATATTTTGTACACTGGGTGTCTGTCTGCAGGGGGTTGATAGAGTTGTTGATCAATCTGAGTGACTCAGCGATTAGTTTGCCAGGTGCTGAAATTTCTGGCTTTCTAAACTCACTTCCTGTGCTCTGCTTCTGGAGCAGAAACTCTCCGCCCACTGGAGTTTCAAGCTTTCAGGCTTTCAATTTAAGCTCCCTCAAGCTAAAAAACAAAAAAACAAAAACAAAACAAAACAAAAAACAACAACAACAACGAACTGGTTGTTTGTCCGGTGTTTAGCATCATGATTTATTAGACTTTCCAGTTGGATCCTTTCGGCCTTCAAGTTCCACTGGAAATACCATAAATTTAAGTGAACAAGTGAACAACAAAGTGATAAATAGGACTGGAAAAGTCTGAATTTACTAGAAGACCTGAGTCACTGAGATGTGACTTTTAAGGGGCAGAGAGCATGTAAGTCAACAAATAATCTAATTTAGAACTGTGTTAGTGTGTCATCTAATGTAAATAACCACCACTGCCCTAAAAAAATCTATTGTGACTTTTTGTTTACCTTTTAATTGGCATGCATTTTTAATAAATTAATTAAAACATCTATTGTATGCCTGAAATAAATTTTATTTGCTTTCTGCCCCCCTCACACAGAGCAGCACCGTGCAGACTGACTCCTCAAGTAAAACATCAGCCAGCAGTTAACTGCTTCTGTTTTGGGCTCCATTTTATCACTGTTTCCAGCCAAAAGCACTTGAATGCACCATCAGCTCTGATTAGCTAGACCTAAACGTGACAGACAGATTCAACAATGCAACAGAGAGCCAGTGCTTCCATACTGGCCAAAAACTACTGTGCAGGATGGGACAGCGTATGTACCATAAGATTTCAAATGAACATTACTAATCCCTGAGGGGAAACTGGAAAAAAATAAATGGGTTTTAAAGTTTTGTGCAGTGCAGACTGTGCCACGAAATAAATAAGAAAACACAGGAACTGGGAGTAAACACAGCTTTTTAATGTACAATCACAACACTGTTGGTATTTCTCACAGCTTCTTGTAATATTTTTCACACTCAAATAAGAATCAGTTATCAAATGCTGTGAGTTGGAGGCACAGGACAGTTTTTTTTCCTTTTTTTTTTTGACCTCCAAGCAATAAAATTGTTAAATTTGAAACTTGGAGGTACACTACATCCTCACAGTGTGTTCCAGTCTTTAATACGTTACAGATTGGCTAACTGAGGGCGGGATGGTTAAAATTAGACAGACAGACACATAGTGAGTTAGAGAGTGAAAGATCAATTGGATGCTGAACTGCTTCATCATATCATCACTCCCAAAACAGCACTGGTTTTCCTCCTGCCGGTTTGTTAACCGGCTGCTGGAGACAGAACATTACTGTGGTCATTAGTCATTCTGCAGACACAGCGATGATTAGCACTTCTTTTTTCAGCCTTCACACTTCATGTTCTCTCTCTTGTGAACTATTCAGCCCTGATTCATTTAGTGAGCACATTATGAACAAATGAAAAATCGATATTAATTCCTGCACGGCAAAAATCAGCTGTGTTTATTTAACACCGAGTGTAAAGATCCATACTGTTTATACAGGCCGAGTCTGCACAAATTAGAGTTCATTTAACATGTTTCTATAGTTTTTAGCAGAAATCACAGATACTTATCTGTTGTAAGTGAACTGACACTTTAATACCAAATATTTCTCACTAAAAAAAAAAATCAGAAAATTTACTGTAAATGTGGATTCAGTATTTTCAGTAATTTTGAAAAGCAGTCATGATCCTAAATCATGATTGTAATCAGTCTAAAATGTTTTCATTATCAACATCATTGTCATTATTATCATTGTTATTAGTGGTTGAATAAGTAGCAGTATTGATTAATATTGAACATTTACCCACTTATGCATCATTTACTACTAATTTGTAAACACTGTAGGAAATCAATCAGCAATCAATTAAATGTAATCAATTAGATGTTAGTTAACCATTAAATTATAACTAATGATTATCAAATGAGGATGAACTTATACCATTTGCAATACTAATAAACTGACTATAGTTTAACCCTCCAACTAGCACTTTTTTTTTATTTCTGTAAACACCATTTAAAAATGTTAACTCTAACACATAATGGTAAACACATATTAGGGTAACTTCACAACTTTTGCAGAGCTAATTTGTGAATTCAGTACTTAGCATATTTATAAACGCTAACGATTTATGTTCTTACTGCTGTGCTGAGCAACTGCTGATTCACTATTTATACTTTATTTAGAGTGATTTACAGCAGTGGAGTTCGTAAAGTTTTACCATTGTAGCCTTAGAAACGTGTGTTAACGTCTCTGTCGTGGTGGTGCAGTGCTCTCTGTCTCCCTGCAGTGAAGAAGACAGCAGCAGGAGAAGAAGAAAGGCAGGAGTGAAGAACGAGTGTGGAAAGAGGAACAGACAGGTAGAACAAGACCGCCTTTACAGGTTTAATAAGGAACAGTGAGGGAGCCAAACTGAGACGGATAGTCAATATGGATCAGAGGACTGCCAGGGGAAAGGGAGAGCCGAGGTGTGTGTGCTTAAGAGAGAGAGGGTGTGTGTGTGTGTGTGTGTTTGTGGTAGGGGATGAAGAGGGGCAAAGCAATAAAGACAGACAGAGAGGAAATCAATGGCCGGGCCAGACAGACAAACATGCTGAAATGAAGTGCAGTCCCCCTTTGTGGTGACAATAAAAGCCAGTCGGCCTGAACTTCCACTGATGATCACAGGCCAGGCGCTCAGCGGCCGCCGGCCCGGCCTGCAGGAAATTAGAGCAGCAGAGGAGAAACTGGAGAAACCCTACGTATGTCTCTGATGTTCACACTGATCTGCTTCACTGGTATTGTCTGATGACCAAACCACAACCTTCAAATTGTCAGAAGACTCACTATGACAGACACACCTCTATTTCATCAGTTTATTTGGGTCAAGTCACACCGCACCAAACAAAATCTGGAATGAGAAACCATAGGAGTGAGGAAAAAAACAAATTTATGGGCCTGCAAAGCTGCTGTGACTCTCTGTACCCTCTTTTCTCTGCACCTCATAAGCCTTTTTCATAATCTGATGTGTATTTTTTTTTATACCTAATGGACAAGAGTAAAATAATGAGCAGGGAGAAATACATTGATTATCAGTATTTTTCTTATATTTCACCATCGATTTTAAGCACTTTAACTTCTGTCTGGATCCTCTGTGATATTTCCTCACTTTGTCAGGTTTATTATTTGTGTAGTAATAGCTGCACTCTGTTTCTCTCTCTCTCTCTCACACACACACACACATCTACAAAAACACTTCATATATCTTTTTACTTGTAGCTGATTACTGAGTGAATTACAAATATCTGAGAAGAAATGTTTTTTTTTTTTGAGGCAGAGGCATGCTTTTAAATACTTTACTGGGAGTAAATAAAAATGGTTCAAACAAACAAACAGGACAGGGGTCAGACACACTGACATAAGGACAGGGGAGCACATGTGAAAGTGAGGAGGCAAACTAACATAAGTGACTGGTCTTTATACTGCTGCAGGCTGATTGTCGATGAGGAGCAGCTGCAGCAGGGAGGAGCAGCCGGGCTGACTGAAGACAGGAGACAGGTGTGCAGTGGAGACCTGGGCAGCCTTGTAGACAAAAATAATGTTCAGATACTTTTACAGGTGAATGCAAAAGTTACAATCACTCTCCAACAACCAGTGCATTTCAGCAGCTTGCCTTCTTCAGAGTTACAGAACAGTAGAAGACTGAAACTCAAATACCTGTGAAAGGCAACATGGATGTGATGTGATCAATCAACCAATCAGAAAATAGGCCACGTTTTGACCTGACCAGCACAGGTGGCCGCTCTGTTAACTAATTGGAAAGCAGCTCTAGATTAAACTCTTTCAAAACTTAACACACAAAAAACATTAAAAAGTGGAGGAAAAAAAGACCATAAAAAATCAAATTGAAATCCTCATTCACTCCGTTATTTCAGGGTTTTCAAACTATTTCATGCTCCAGACCCCAGAGTCAACTTCCATTAATAAACAGACCCCCATCTGAGGTTATATTGCCCTACAAGGACCCTGATATGAAAAGATGTTTTGGTTTGTGTTAATATTGTTTGAACATTGACAAACAGATTGAAAATGGTGAGATTAAAACATGATGATAAAATAATCACTCATACATTTGATGTAATGTAACAGTTTCTACTGAATTAAATTAGAGTGAAATTAAGCTATTCCTAAATTTACTTGTGGGGCTCTGGAAGCCCCACAAGGACCCCTGGTGGTTCCTGGACCCCACTTTGAAAACCACTGGGTATGGAGACATAATTTTAAAGTCATTTTTAAGTCAGTGACATCATCCTTTAAACACAAAAAGTAACAAACTCAATCCCAGTTAAAGAGAAACAAGAGATTGGGATGACTGGCCTCCTTAAATATCTGCCTGCTGGACTTCTCATGTCCTCCGTCCTGATGGAACTTCAAATACACACACACACACACACACACACACACACAAATAACACAAAAAGAGAGACAAGGTCGGAGATGAAGGTGGAGAGCAGGAAGGCTCAGCACATCCTGCGACAGGTTTCACAAAGACGTCGATGTCAGAGAGGAGGAATTGGAGGAATTTGTTCTGCTTGACTTGAAGCTCGAGCGGGACGTCCACAGTAATAGAGACGGAGACAGAGCACCTCTTTAATTAAGGATAACACTGAAACCAATTTGGTTCACTTTGACCGACCGTTACGCATTTCAGTAAGTCCTTGAGCCATGCGGTTGGTGTAAATTATGAAATGAATCCCGCTAATTAATCATAATTAATTAAAGGGAAATTGACTGAGGGGGTAAGCACCTTACAGCCTCCATCATCCACTTTGTTGAGCAGGCACAAACTGGCACTGCCTGTACCTCCTCCATGCAGATCTGGTTATAACTGGTGAATTTGAAGGGCTAGTTCTGCTTCACAATAAAACACTCACCTTATATATAGTGTTGAATATGTCAAATTAATGGATATTTCAAACTGTATTCCAGCTCGGGGTCCATATGGAGCGAGTTTAGCCTCATGCTGGCTGTACTGTGCCCAGTAAAAATAAGAATTTATGCCATCTGACAGCCACCTTCATCAAAGTCCCTGCTCTCTCAGCATGGCCGGACCTGTGAGAATTAAACCCTGACAGTGTTACTGCCAGTCTGGACCCACTGAGCTACAGGACCAATTATTGCTCTTGTCGTTTGGGGACCGACTGGCTGCTTCCAATCCCACACCGGCTTCTGACTGTACAAAATACATGAAACACCTTCCTGAGGCTGTGATCAGACAGGAGGCTTTCCCTCCCGTTCAGATGAAGTGCAGGGCCCTCTGACTTGACAAAATTTTTAGGAAACATCAAGTGGATCCTCATCTGCATACGATATCCCATAAGACCTTGCAGCAAGACCAAAACTTTGGTCATATCAAAGCGTGACATGCCATAGCATTCATTCTGCCAGAGGAAACCTAACTCACAGTTAGCTAGCTGTAATGTTACGTTGTGTTACATTGTGTTGCGTTTCTTTGGATCATTTTACATTCTAGTTTCTTGATACTGACCTGCCTTACTCTGTTTTGTTTCAACATATTTATACTTGTTCCCAATTTTTTTTAGGTTGTCCAAATACATGTAAACAAAGCTAGTTCCTAATAAAGAACATTCCTTACTATGTACCAAACTGATAGGATGTTTGCTTGAAACAGACTCTATGGAATCAGTCTTAGCTAGCTAATTTAATTTCACAAAGGGGATAATGCTGTTCAGAGTACAAATGTAAAAAAACGTTACCTTTTGCTCTTGTTGCTGTTGAAGAGGAGAATGAGGAGCCCACTTTGAAACAGAGGATGCTGGGACACGGCGTCCTGCCAGGCAGAACGGAGCGCCTGCAGGTTTATCATCTCAGCCAGAAGCTCCACCCTGACAGAGCCCATCTGAAGTCTCATTTTCACACTGCTGTGCTGCATGGTCCGGCTGAGGCTGAGACATGTTCAACATGAAGCTTCCTGGGCATCACATAAATCATACCATGTCTGAAATACCAGGCCCACAGTATGGAAGACACATATTGTTACTAAATCACTGCAAATAATAGAAAAGGTTGCAGACAGTAAAAAAAAAAAAAGTCACCCGTGTTATCATTTCCTAATAATCAGTTGTACCTTCTTACGTGATTTGTCTAAAATCAAATTTTCCCACCGTCATCTTTCATAATGCAAGTATGGCTTTGATTTATAAATACATTGCATAATTATGTTTGTTAGTTTATTAAACTTACACGTGATCCTCACACCCTCGTTTGCATCCACACTGTATTCACATATTTTTGTATTCTTACAATAATAGGAATCATTCCAACTTCATTCATAGTATGATGTTAACATTTAGCATCGTTATAACTGCTGCAGCTCATGTCTGTGTGTTTTTTAGGTCCTGAAGAAGCTGCATATCTCCAGAGGAACAGACTTCATTTGAAAATGTTTTGTATTGATTTTGGTGCCTGAAATTCATCAGTCAATAGGCCAAAAATATTCTATCCTCAGAAACTTCACTATTTAGTAAGCAAAGGTCTCAAGCTGACTCATAACTTTAATAGCACCCCATTATGCACTTCATTTTCATGTCTGAAATTGTTCCATAAAAGCGGGTATAAATCTTTCAAATGGCATATATTTTCTGGAAGCAATTTCATTTTGTGAGTCATTTTGAAACTTATTTTGTACATTTGCTCCTACATGCAGATGACATTTACTGCCCATGGAGCTCTGAACCACTGGTAATGCAATGTGAAATGTTAAAAACAAACTGGTGCCAAACTAATATAAACCAGTTATTTCTCAGTTTCTGATCATATAACTCACTGCGGTACACATTGATCTGCGTACAGGAGAAGGAATTTGAGTAATTAGTAGGTCATTAATTCAAATTCAAACAGGCTTTCATAAAGATGAAGACAGAACATCTCTTTAATGAATAATAACACTGAAGCTAAATTGGCTCATTTCAACCCTCATGCGTTTTGTTAAGTCCTTGAGCCATGTGGTTGAGGCAAATTATGAAACGAATCCACCTATTTAATCATAATTAATTAAAAAGATATTAATTGAGGTGGTAAGTAGGCCTATCTTACATCTTCCACCATCCATTATGTCAAACATGCACAGAATCCAGGAGGTTAACACCACAAGATTTCTTTCAGATTTTCTTCAAATGTTCAACAGCTCAAGATTAAAACAAATTATGGTACTTTTTAAAAAGGATAGTAAGGAAAATACGTTCTGCAGCCTGGACAAAAGAAATTTTCTTTCTTTCTTTTGTTCTTTCTTTCTTTAGATATCTAGTATTTTAAAAAGGTCTTCTCGACTGTGGTCATTGCTGTCATCCATCTCCCATCACCCATCTCCTTCACTTGAACTTGAACTTGCTGTCTTTCCAAACAATCCTGTCCCAATAAGTTGCAGTGAAAACAAGGAAGCACTGCTAGTTTTCAGTTTTGTACAAACTTGCTCCTTAACCACTTCTTGGTGGGTTAAATGAGCAAATGTGAACAAAAACTAAAATGTGCAATTATGTGGGTGTGGAACCAGGGAAGTTTTATTGGGTTTATATCTGAACAAAATGCTGCTGGCAGAAAAAAGAAAAACACCCTTCTGATTTTTTTTTTTTTTCAGGAATGAGGAAACTTCTCTATTTGATGCCCATACATTTGAGTATCTATAATTGCTTTTTAACAGGCTTCAAGAGCCCAGGGGTTGTCAGACTCAAGACATAAACAACCATGTAAACTTTCAATTTGAGTTTTTCTACCTTTATAATGTAAACATATCTTGGGTACACTGCATACAGCTGGTACAGTATGGATATTTACACCCCAATCACAGTTGTCTGCATTGAGAAAAAGAAGTAAACATTTCAAAAATGCTGTTTGACTGCATCCAAGCGCTCTGCTGCTGTGCTGCGCTGTGACTGAAAAGACTTTGGGTTCTGACAGTTTTATTTTGATCAGAAAACAAACTCTCAGAAGTTGGCTACACAAGTATATCGCTGTATGCAGCTGTGTATGTTTGTGTGTGTGTAGGCTTGTCTGTATGGTTGTGTATGCGCACTACACAGCATGAATGCTGAAGCTAATTGTCAATTAAAGGAAATTGAAAACATCTCAAAACATCAGCAAAAGCTCTCATACTCAGCTGCTAAATAAGTTCCTGTTTTCATTGTTCACATTGCAAATATTCATAAAAGATGCTAACCGACAATGCAGAAACATCGCAGTTCATTTGCTACATTGTTTTTCTTCAACAGTGTCATGGGCTGTAAGCATAACATTGAGTTTCTTTTTTCACAGGTTTAAAAATGGCTACTAACAATGCCCTAAGCTGGGCGTGATTGTTAAAATGCTACAGTAGGTAAACAAAAAAACAAAGAATCCCTAAGGAGGAAAGGACTCAAAGTCACCGCACAACACCAAAACATAATGGAAGTCAAACTGAAAAGCTCATCATGTTGTTAGCATAGTTTCTCATGTATCTTTACCATATATCTGGAAATTGTCACTCAGTGGCAAGTGTCAGCAAAGCCACTTAGCATTTAGCTTAGCTATCTTGGCTAATGCTGCAGTGTAGCAAGCTAGCATAGCTAAATTTCAAAACAATGCAAAACTCAAATAACTTTCAGAATTCATGTCAAAAAAGGCCTGTTAATTGTAACAAAAGTATCCTTCCTTTTGGTGAGTGGGTACATATAAAAGTAAAAGTATTTACATCAATAAAAAGGGGGTAGTTTGCATATTTGATGTGGTGTCGTGCTCAGATTAGCTTCAGATTAACTTCAGATTTGTTTCTGTAGTAGTGCCAAGTCAGATTTACTTTTAGGTAATTGTAATAATGAATTTACCCAGTATGTCTTCAGTAACAAAAGTTTGTTATTATTAACTGTTGCAAAAATCAGGCCTTTTTTTTTTTTCTTTTGGCAACCAAGCTAAGTGGGTTTTGATTTTGGGACAAAGGGATTGGGATTAAGTCTGTCAGATTGATGCCTATGCGTTTTAAAAATGATACAATGGGTTTAAACAGTGTCCAAGGGTTCAAGGATCATGAAATACCCCTAATTAATGACACGTTAATTTTTTAACTAGCTAGACTGTTCCCTCATCTCATTTTTACAGATCCTTAGCCTGGGCATTTTTATTGCAGCTCATGAACTTTTGAAGAAAATGTTATTAGATGGCTGCATCATTTCTTAAATTTGTTATGATTTTCCTCTCACTAATATCAGATCGTTTATGAGCAGCTGATTGATGGCAGATGGTTTTGCGACCTCTGAAAAATTACTTAATTGAGTTATCTCTTGGGCCTAGAACAAGTGCAACAAAACTAAACGAGCAATATTAACCCAACCCATGACAGCAAGCCTAATTACATTAATAATGGTCTGAAAAACAGTGGAATGGGAAGTAAATAGGAATGTATGGCCATCTGTTATGCTGCACTTTAATTTTTTTCAGTTTGGCTCCTATGAAAAGTCATGTGCCCTGCAGTGACATTTCTGCCCTTTACTTCTTCAGATTCCTTGTATAAAACCAGCAAGAGGCGAATTCCATTTCCAATCTGTCAATTCAGGAAGCATCCTGTAATTAAATTAAAAGTAAAACCTTACTTCAATAGGTTCAAAATGTTTTGTTTTTTTAAATACATGATTTTGTTGTAGACAAAAGAGAATAAATCAGTAAATTAAATGAACCTCCACACTCTCAGAAAAAGAAACTGTTGTAAAAGTCAAATGCTCTGATGTTCCATTTATGTAAAATTACTGTAAGTACTGTAATATTATCATCTCATTTTGTTCTCTGTCCCAATCAAGTAGGACAACCTATTTGGATGTATGACGTACAAAAAAAGTCAGGCTGTGCTGTAGGTTATAATTTAATTTTCTGAATTGAATGGATTCAAATGGAATGCAGCCAAAACCTGGCTTTAAGAGGTCTGGTATCTGGAATCTGTATGTAACATTATGTACATGCCAAAGCAAATTAAAGTCTCGCTTCCATGGAAACAACGTCAGAACTCCATGGCGGCCGTTGTGAATGTCCCATGGGCGATCACCACGGTCAATGCTATGGTTACATGCTCAGTCAACAGAAACCTTCACAAACGCCTGCAAAAGCTCTCCAAGTGTGCACGCCCTGGAAAGTCTCTTATTTTAGTCTTCGATTTCATTCCCCCAAATGTTGAACATTCATTCCCGAAGCTTCCCTCTCGAAATACAAACAGCTTAGAAAATTCAATAGCTAAAACACTTAAAACATACAGTAATATTTACATCTCATGAAAGACGGACGTGGTTAAGGTTTCGTAACATTTTGCCTCGGCAAAGAAACTGGAGGGGGGGAAGGAGAAGATTTTCTATACAGTTTAAGTATAAATCTCTATGCATATACAGTTTACTTCTGGGTTTGTATATAATATTTCTTATCTTGTGTTTGTAGGCCATGCTACAAGGGCAAACCTTGTAAGCAATACTGATGGGCAATTTTTAATGCCAAAATATGATAAATGTTGATATTTTTCATGATATTAGTGCTTTTTTTTTAAGATATCCATCAAAAGAAAAAAGTGACACGCACTCTAAAATGACGGATGACTGAAGACATTAATATGAACTCTGGTGCTTTTTAAAAAGGACAGCAAGTCCTTGGTTAAAAAAATCGCAGCACATTTATAGACAGGTCTCTGTATATT
>OMKZ01015742.1:25452-36432 GCA_900302535.1 Neoniphon sammara | reverse complement strand
TGGTTCATCTGCTCTGTTGAGATAAAACACCAGGCAGTTCTACCAGAGAGAGCAGAGCAGAGGAGACCAGGAACCACCACCAGGGCTTTAATAAAAAGCCCTTTCTTGCCTCAACACACACACACACACACACACACACCCTCCTTTTCACTCACTCTGTCTTCATATCTTTCTTTCTCTATCTCTCTTGCCTTCCATTTTTCTCTACATTTTTTTCTTTCTCTCCTCTCTTTTTCTCTTCCTTCTCCGTTTCTTTTTCAACCCCCCCTCCCCCTTTCTTTTAAATCAGGCTTTTCTCTATCACCATGACAGGAAAGGAACCTATGTTGCCAAAGCAATATACCAAGCAATTGAGGTAACATAAATATTGGAGTTTCTCATCTGTTTTATATGTTACCCAGCTGCTCTGGGAGTCACAGACTATGTGTGTGTCTGTGTGTGTGCTGTGTGTGTGTGTCTGTGTCCTTGTCTCTCCTTATTTCTGAAACAGGAAATCCATTCTGTCAATCTCCAGAATAATTGTCAGACCGCATGTGGCTACGGCTGCCAGGAGTCAACACACACACACACACACACATACACACACACACACACACACACACACACACACTCAAAACCACACAAACAGTACAAATTATGTGCTGGTTGTGCACATATGCATGCTCACACAAACACACACACACATATGTACACACAGTATATGCACACAACCCTGGCTGATCTGGGACTATAAAATCCATTAGAGGAGATATTATCTACCACACACACAAACACACACACACACACACACTCCTGCGGCTTATCTGGACACATTAAGTCCATTAGTGGAAGCATTATCGATTTGATTGATGATTATGTGAGCCATATACTATAGTTGCGATTTAGTCCTTTGCAAACCCAGAGTGCTTTAGCGACATTTTAGGGCAGCTGAGCCATTCCAGCACCATTAGAGGAAAAATCTCTATATTTAATTGACAAGATACTGGGAGACCAAAGAAATTCATTGCACTCCGAAACAGAGCAGATCGTGAACAGGAAAAGTGCCTAATTAACTTGAGTTACATTCCAACAATTCAGCAGGCAACACCAGATGGCACGTTTCTTTTCACAGTAGAACAGGGTGTTGATTGACTCCATATCGTAGTCATTTCTCCAAGGACTTCCTCCAGTCTCAACACATGGTTCCCTGGAAGTCGGCCTGCAATAGAGAAAAGCGTCCCATCTATCCTAAGTGACACACTGGAGATTCACCCACATTTGCCCTGGTTTTTACGGCACTGTCAGGCTTGGTCACCGCTGGGAAAATGTCTCGACACGGGAGGTGACGAACCAAAACTGCTGTCCCCCTAAACAGCAGTTAGCGACTGCTCTGCTGGAGTCACAAATGACGAAGCTCCTCACCACCCCCAACAGATGCTAAGAGGAGAAAATTTAGCTCTAAAAATAGAGTTTATGACTGCCACATCACAATTTTTGCTTAATGAAGTCATTCAAACCAGCTGTTGAAGCAGTTATATCCTGCTGCCAAAAATTGCAAACGGCGAAGTAGTTAGCAACCCGTAATGACTGCACAATTTCGAGTTGTAGTCATCCTTGAACAAAAAAAAATAGATTGACCAAAGTAACAGATGTTGACATGGTAGCTAGCTAACATATCCAGGTATTTTCTTATGGCTCCGCAATAAGCTAAAATGATTCTAGTTGTTAATTTATCAGGCAAAGCCAGTCACAGAACAGCTAGCTACATTTTGAATGAGCGCTGCAGTGTTAGCTGTTTGTTAGCAAAATAATTATTTCAGTTGGAAAGTGGTGGCAGAATTGAATGAATCCAGCCCCATTTAAGAGAGAAATGTGCAGATAAAAACATCCAAGTTTTAAACACCATCTTAAGTCATGGATGTATTTTCCCCATAGAGAAAATGTGTTAGATCCAGAATATCATATTTGGGCAAAGGTCAATTTTACATTTGACTCCTGAGGCCTATTTCTAGTCTGTTGCCAGCTTGTGTTCCTGTATTTTGATAATTTTGGTAGTTAACTCCAGCATTAAAGTTTGTGTAGCTAACTTTTTAGAATGGGCTGAATTTCATCAAAAATTTGAGTCTTAAAAAGTCTTAAGTTTGTCTTTTAATACCATCTCACCCTGATCCAATGCAGGGATCAGAGTTTAGGGACTGAACCAGTCTTGTGGAATTGGATATGAGGGTTGAGCAAGGCTCGGCTAAGCTCTACTCGTATATTGAATGAGGGAAAATCAATGCGTCTGATGAACCGCTGTGATCTAAAATGTCTCTTTGAGCCACCCACTTTCTATCTCGCCCTCCATCCTCTTTCCTCCCTCCTTTCATTACTTCAGTCCCGCTTTTTGCCTGCGCTTCTGTACCTGTATCTCTGAGGATCTGCCGAGGCTCAGCAACATGCCTCACCACTCCTTATGCACTCTCCCAATCTCCCTCGATACGTGTGTGTGTGTGTGTGTGTGTGTGTGTGTGTGTGCGTGCGCGCTTGATATGACATTTTTGCCTGTATGCATGTGCTGTGACATGTCTTGAATTGCCTATCAGGTGTGTATTTATGGAACTGGGTAAAGTCCTGCAATATCCTGCAGGCCTTTTTCACAGTGCATGTCTGCACACCTTTTCTACACATGTATGACTTTGTATAAAACCCAAAATACCATAACCCAAATAACCCAAATACAATGCACTTTTTGCATATCTGAACATACAGCTTTGCAGTAAAATCATATTTTTACATTTTTTTATATACAGTATCTTGATATTTTAATAAGTGCCATTCATTTCACACTCCCATTTATCTCATACGTTGCAAATTTTCATATATGTATGAAATATCAATATATATAAATATATAAATTCCTATCATTTCATACTTTTGATTAATATATTTCTACTTTCTTAACATTCTAGCCTTGCATTAATTGGTTGTAAAATTTCAAATGACCTCATTTACTGTATTCATATGTATATTGTTTTTTTTTTTTTTTGCATAATTTCATCATATTCTGTTTGCTGTTGCAGCTAGTTGTTTCCTTATGCATTTTTCACTCCCTCTCTCCTTCTTTCCTCTCTTTGCTCCTTTCCTTCCTTCCTTCTTTCCTTCCTTTTGTTTATCTCTCCCTTTCATGTTTATCTCCTCTCTACTTCCAACCCCCGCACTCCTCTTCATTTCCTCTTTTCTTCCTTTTTTCCTTTCATTTTTCTTCACTTTCTATCTCATTTTTCCTACTGTAGACTGTCTTTCTTTCTTTTAGACTTTTTTTCTTTCTTTCTTTCTTGCTTTCTTTCTTTTTCTTCATGATCCATGCAAGGTAGTCATGGCAACACAGTGGAGGTGTTACAATGACAAAATAGATTGTATAAAGGACAATCCATGGATTACTTACCAACCTTACACACACACACACACACACACACACACACACAAACACACTCCTGTCTTTGCACTCTCTCTTGAGGGATAACCTTAATCTGTTGCTATGGATACCACTGCCAGAAGGAAAGATCTCTCCAGAAGAAACTTGGAGTAACTTCTCCTCACTGAAGCATAGCTTGCATCAAGCTTTTGGGAGATTCTCCTGCTGATCATCTTACCTGTTAAATGAGGAGAACATTCTGGAGATGCCAAAATCACCCAAGATCACTCCACTGCTCCATGCTAACACTTTGATGATGGACCACTGGCATTATCCAAGAGCGAGAAAATCAGAGCTTGCAGGAGCTCTAAAGCTAAATGATACGTCATCTCAAAGTGGTGCAATTTATAATATTGATGCTTTCCTGATGGTTTGGAAATTTTAGCAGTGATGATAGTGACTGAGGAAGTAAACAACCCATGGTGCTTCTAAACTGTGACGTCCATCCCCTGAAAAGACTTGATTTGCACTCATAGTTCACAGCAAACTGATTGCAGATTGATTGAACTATTGAAGCCGACTGATAATAGTAGACACATGCTGTGATAATGGCTGAAATGTGTGAGGACAAAGGTAGGCCTGTGGACTGCTGATTTGTTAGCCTGGGAGCTAGCTACCATTGGCATGACCTTTGAGACTCACGCATATGAGCCTTCTCACACGCTCTTACGCCACGCATCCTATTTCTCACGCTGTTTGGAGGCAGAGGCAGTCATAAACCACTGCGCAAAACAACACACAACACGCAATGACTCGGTCAGTTCTGAGCCACTGACACTGGAAGACGTGAAAAACAAAAAATAGCGCGTCTCCAAACGTAAGCTGAAGACGCACTTCAGTGTGCACAGAGAGCCACAGGTGGAGGAGAGCTGGGCATTCATCGGTCAGCATGGTCTCTCTTCTTACTCTTGCATGTATGGTATGGTATGTATGGTATGCTCCTCTAACAGCGCCAAAGACGCTACTGTGTTATTACGCACAGCCGTTACACACGCTATGTCTATTTATAGCACTCACAACGTCTGTGTAATCGATCACACATGCTGCTACACCATTGTCAGTAGTGAGTGATTTCTCAGTCAGTAGACTGGATGATACACAGTGCATTCAGAAAGTATTCAGACCCCCTTCACATTTTTCACTTTTGTTATGTTGCAGCCTGATGCTACAGTCGTTAAAATGTATTTTTTTCTCTCATTATTCTACAGTCAGTACCCTATAATGACAAAGTGAAAACAGAATTTTAGAAATTTTTGCAAATTTATTAAAAAGGAAAAATTGACATAAGTATTCAGACCCTCAGGTGCCTCCCATTTCTCTTGATCATTGCTGAGTTTCTACACCTTGATTGGAGTCCACCTGTGGTAAATTAAATTGATTGGACATGATTTGGAAAGGCACACACCTCTCTATAGAAGGCCTCACAGCTGGCAATGCATATCAGAGCAAAAACCAAGCCATGAGGTCAAAGGAACTGCCTGCAGAGCTCAGAGACAGGATTGTTGCAAGGCACAGATCTGGGGAAGGCTACAAAACAATTTCTGCTGCACTGAAGGTTCCCAAGAGCACAGTGGCCTCCATAATTCTCAAATGGAAGAAGTTTGGCAGAACCAGGACTCTGGTCACCCAGTCAAACTGAGCAATCAGGGGAGAAAGGCCTTAGTAAGAGAGGTGACCAAGAACCCGATGGTCACTCTGACTGAGCTCCAGAGATCCTGTGTGGAGATGGGACAAAGTTCCAGAAGGACAACCATCACTGCAGCCCTCCACTGATCTGGGCTTCATGGCAGAGTGGCTAGACGGAAGCCTCTCCTCAGTGCAAAACACATGAATGCCTGCATGGAGTTTGCAAAAAAAGCACCTGAAGGATTCCAGACTGACAGACTTGGTTTCATCAGACCAGAGAAACAAGATTCTCTGGTCTGATGAAACCAAGATTGAACTGTTTGGCCTCAATTCTAAACGTTATGTCTGGAGGAAACCAGGCACCACTCATCACCTGCCCAATACCATCCCAACAGTGCAGCATGGTGGTGGCATCATGCTGTGGGGGTGTTTTTCAGCAGCAGGGACTGGTGAGGATTGAGGGAAAGCTGAATGGAGCAAAGTACAGAGATATCCTCAATGAAAACCCGTTCCACAACGCTCAGGACCTCAGGCTGGGCCGAAGGTTCACCTTCCAACATGACAATGACCCTAAGCACACAGCCAAGACAACACAGGAGGGGCTTAGGGACAACTCTGTGAATGTCCTAGAGTGGCCCAGCCAGAGCCCTGACTTGAACCCTTGAACCCAGTGCACAGAAAATAATGAAATCAAATCTATAGGAATTCATCCCTACTAAAGTTGGTTATCTGCACTGTCCAATGGTGAATAAATTTCATTTGGAAAGTGTTGGAGACATAATTATAAGGATGAAATTTGGAATTTTTCATTGCATTTCCTGCAATTCTATGCAATAAAATACTTTCTTGAACACGGTAAAGGTAAATAGCCTAATTTAGAATACAACTGGAAAACATTCAGATCATTTAGCTCTGATACATTTTATGTCCTATTTTCAAAGCAAAATCACGGCTCAGAAATTAGCAATAAGCAAATATGTTGTTTATTCTATTTTGTAGAGAAGACAAAGCAAGTATGATGGCGTTTTATTCTCTGAAATTATTTTATTCATATTCCTTTATAAAAGAAAGGGACAAGAAAAGGGGAGAAGTGGTTTACAGATTTATATTCTCTCTCTCTCTCTCTCTCTCTCTCTCTCAGTTCTGAGTTCTCACCAAAATGACACCACACTGTTACGCGGTGCAGAGTCGCCTTAAGGGAAGGATGAGAGCATATCTGGTTGGCTAAGTCGATTCCAAACCCTAACACACCCAATTCATCTCAATCCCTCCCCGTTGCCAGATGCACCAGGCGCATCTTGTCACCAGATTACCAGATGTGCACCATCACGCTGAGCATTTAACCGCACCCTGCTTGGTGCGGTTAAATATGAGCCAGAATGTGACTGAGAATGATCTGAGTCTGCCAGACCCCTGCCCAAAGTCCCATCCCGAGCGGCAGTTTTCCACCATTCGGTGATTAGTATTGTTCAACACACTAACAGATACCACACTACCAAATTTTTTAAGATATAATTAAGGTGACTCAAACATCAAGGTCTCTCAGTTGGTGAATGCTGTGCTGTTAATGAAAGCTCATAGTTTGACCTAGATTACATTCTATTGATTTACTTTATCCAAAGCGACTTACAACACTTGCTAGTGTGCGATGTACCATTTTTTGAAGCCAACCCTCAACATCATGTGATAAATAGACAGACAAAAAGAAATAAAGAAATGGATATATGACTGACAGATAAATATATGTATGTATGCTTAAGTTTAGTTTAGTTTTCTTTGTCACATTTCAGTGTGAGTTTGAATGAGACCTTTTAGTACCTTTAGTTAGTTTTGTAAATATTGGCGATGGTGAGAAGTCTCACTTGATCAGGTTTGAATTTAATTTGAGAACAAAGCTCATCCAATGAAAAGAGATGTCATGGAGTTGATTATGTTAAAATCTGGATGGTTTTTATTTTATTTAGGGTAAATCAATCTGCCCTCCACTGACTCAAATCATAAGATAGGAGCAAACTTGCTTCACTACTTCCAAATTTCCCCACTTCAAATTCTTCTTTATAAATTAGAGTAGAATAAAATGGAACAGAATACTACTTCATTAATCTCCAGGGGGAAATTAATCTTCTGCATTTACCACCCACCACCCGAGTTGCCCACCTATTATTTGTACCAGCCCACCCTAATATAGCAGGCTACAACCGGCCCTGTATGTGTACATTTTCATTGAAAATAAATGTCTTTGGCGTGTGGTGGTGATCCAGAACGGGCCCCCCAAAAATTTGCCACGTGTGCTTCCCTCAAATCTCACTCCAAGGTTTTCTGAAAAGTTGACAGGCCTGCATTAACCAGCAAGAATAGTCAGTGGCTCATGAATACAAAGTTACTGAATATGTAGCTAACTTCAAACATTTCCTACATGTTTTCAAATTGATTATTTTGTTATTGTGTTTACCATAAGCCTTTGCTGTGGCTGACACTGCTGTGCAGTTTGTAGAGAGAACATCATCAGGTCAAGTACCACTCAAGAGTCCAGCAATTTGTTTCTGCTGTGTTTATCAGCAAAAAAACACACCTCAGAAAATACTAATCAGCACAGCGTTCTGGTAAATTAAGTATATAATCCATCAAACAGCTTGCCTTTTAATAAAATCTCAGCTTGTTTCACACTCGGCTCAGAAGTGTAACATATTAGTGGAGGAAGACTGTGGGAAATGTCAACATCGTCTAAAAATTTAAAATATAAAAATGTTGATAGGAAATATGTTTGCTTAGCGTCTTGAGTCATATTTTATGCAGGATGTTGTTTTACCTGCAAGCAAAAAATGAAACTGGCAGTTTTTTTAAGTAAAATTTGGCATGAATATCTTACCTGCATAATCTGGGCAAATTTATTACTTTTTTGCTAAAAATATAATGACCTGTCAGCAGCAAAGTAATAACCATAGTGGTATCTTGGCAATGGCAATTGTTAGCTCATTTAAAGTGATACTTGTGCTGTGTATCTGATGCCTTTCTTTTTGAATTCGCTGGTCAAGCTTGAGGAGGGGCCAATGCATGTGTCCACTTTATTTGTTGTTGTCATTCAGTCACTAAACAACAGAGGCCAGCATTCAGCCAGAAAATATATGGCCAAAGATCAATTCACAGTTCTGTGTCAAAATGACACCATCGCTTTGCTGCAGGTGTTTGTGGTGCCAGCGGATGAATATGTGGTTGCTGACCTGAAATAGCCCCCAAAATAAATTTGGCCACATCAGCTATATTCTGAATATTTCATTGTTAAAATGTATGATTGTATGGGCCAGATAATTAAAACTGCTACTAACAAGTCATTACTTAAGGTCTGTCTTCTTGCTTTATTTAAATAATGCTGGTGGCTTACTATCACTCATCATAGTGTATGCTAAAGTGTTATCATGGAGCACCACAGCAAATGATCTACCGGGGACACATGGACAATTTTTTTCATCATTATAATTGGCCAATGGGCAGAAACCCTGGTGTATATCAATAACACATTGGCTTTCATTTATTAAACCATTTTTCCTCCAGCAGCTCATTTAAAGTGTAGGCGTTAATAATGGTGTTTTTTCTCATGTAGGCTCATGTAAGGCCGGCTCTTTATATTAACACACTATTGATTTTGTTGTTTTAGTACTTGACTTTACTTAATTCACAGCCTCAATAGACCAAAATCTTTTTGCTCTTCTATGATAAAGGGGGCATGAGTTAATGCTAATATGTTTACTGAAAATGTAGCTTTTGTTCAGATTGGTGGGTATTTACTTACATTTATTTATATGATGCTCACTGGCTGGAGGTTAGAATTAAATAATTTTTACCACTACACTACATGGGTCTTGCTTCACTGCAGAGTGTTATTTTATTGCGACAGTACATGGATTTGATAACTGAAGGAATGAACAGATGGCAGTATTACCTCCAATTAGGGGTGGCTGTGGTTTGGTTTGCACTTTATTTTTTTATATACTGTATTTTTTTAGTATTTAACACATTTTATGCTAAATTAGCAGATTTAAATAAATACATACATTTCCTTTCAGTGGGCAAGAGAGTTTGGCAACATTGTTTACATCCAAATGTATAATCAATTATGTGGAGAGATAGAGAACAATAATATACACATATATACATACACATATACATACCCATACATATTTAAATACATACATAAATACAAATATATACCTACACACATATATATCCATATATACATATATATGTCCGTGCATCACTCCAACTGTCCCTCACACAATTTCCTGCTTTTTTTCAAAGATGTCTTCTTCATTATAAATTGTGTATGATAATTCCTTCATTGCTGGTTCAGTTTGCGCTCACGGGTGTTTTCTACAAAGCCTAACATTATTCACAAGTGCAACAACATATTTGGGGTGATGGATAACTGAGGGAAAAAACTCAATAATACTACCACCATCTATAGAGCCGCACCAGTGTCATTTTTCATGCGGTACTGCATTTAAATATAGTGGAATTTATTTTATGCATGATTTTCTCACTTTTTATGCATTGCTTTCTAAACTTGACTCATTTTCCTGTTCTTCTCACTCCTTTGACCAACACACCCACAGTTACACATGCACTTTTTTGAGCTACAAAGTTGCTAGAAACAAAGCAATGGCAACATCTCTGTAATGCAGCCAGAAAACATCCAGACACACTCCCAAATACACACACACACACACGCACACACATTTTGAAGCAGCGGTGTATTGATTTGCAGTGAGAATATTGCACATTACAAGTGTCTGATGGAGAGTTCAACAAATTAGCCTAGCAAACCAAGTGGCAGGATGTTAAGTCCATTGACTTCCTCTTAATGTTGACAAAGACGTGCAGGACGGAGAGAAGAGAGCTGGGCGCAGTGTTTTGAAGTCAATTAAAAGTGCTTTCAGAGCAGAAAGGCAGAGCAGAAAGGGCCCAATTTTCCAATTTACAAGGCTACAATGTGCTTGTTGAATGCATAAAGGAGAGAGGGCCTCTTTTAACAGATGTAATACATTTATTTAGCGAGCTGGATTCCCACCGCGGGCCTGCAGAGTGCTTTTGACCATCATCTCTGCAAAGATGGAGTGACTCACCCATCGTTCCGTACCGCGGGTGCCACTGGGCTGAGCAGAAGGATAATAACACTCTTCGTATGTGTGTCTTTGGGGCAAGTGCCACATTCTCCTCCATCTGCCTCTCTTGTCTTGTTAATCATCTCTCTCTGTTTTGTTCTCTTTGTTGCAGCTTACTGTGTTGTCAGCTTGTAGTGGAGGCTGACTACAACGCCTCCCACCACATGCTCCTACTCCGTCTGTAGTTCACATCTGGCCAGCCCTAGCAGTAAAACAGTTTATACACAAGCTTATGGCCTCTTATGTAACACCCCTTAGTCTGACATCAACGTACAGGCAGTGGAACATAACCCTAATCTATAAAAATATGCTCTGCATCTCTAATTTGCTAATACTCTGCTTGTTTTAATAGCACTTTGGTCTTGCATGATCACTCTTTGGTCGCAGGAGTAGCGCACTGAACCTTTGATCTCTGCATTCTCCTCATTTTTCATTGCTTGTCGATGTTGATGATCAGCAACAGGAGGTTTTTTCCTAAAAGCCAAATTGGTTGTATAGTTACGTGGACATGATATGAGTCCAGTTGATGGTGAAATACCATAATTTCTTGCTCTGTGCCCCCTGGGCTGCTAATTCAGAATACTGTATTTGTAGATTCACTTCCACAGAGCGGGAAAACAGGCCCCAAATCACACTTTTAGCACATAAATGAACACAAACAAAGCAGATTATGACAATATAGAAAAGTTCCCTTACCCATTTTTTTCATGTAATAACTTTTTCTTTTTTTTTTCTTTTTTTTTTTTTTTGTGAAAGTAT
>OMKZ01015740.1:0-12656 GCA_900302535.1 Neoniphon sammara | reverse complement strand
GAGAAGGCTGATTGACCTGCCTCCAGACAGCTCTCACCTTCTGCGTTTTTTCACCTCCTTTATTTAGCCCTCCAGATGACCTTGTCCTTCACGCAAGGGCACACTAAAATTAACTTTCCATTTTCACAACAATACAGTTTGGATTGGGTGTTAGCAAGGGGACCATGACAACTTGAACCTAAAATGGCTGTCCAGAATTGAATAGGAAAAAAGAGAGAAAACCCACCGTCACTCGTGTATGCGCTTTAAATATTTCATCCACTACATCCAGCGTCCAAACACTCACAACAGCTGCGTCACAGACATATTAAGGCATCATTCTGCAGATATAATTTAATTCTGTCTTTTGTCCAACATGCACAATAACACAAGAATTACCAACTCCCAGATGCAAAATCCCAGCTCTGGATTCAACACGTGGTTTTGGAGTGATGTAAGGAGGGAAGGAGCAAAAGGAAGGGAGGAGAGAAACACCACATACGGGGTGTTTACAGAACTCTCCAGGCTCACCACATGTGATTACAGTCTAATGTTTAACACACCAATTAAGGCTTTTATGGAACGTGGGGCCTTTTCTGCAGGAGGGCTGGCACACCGCTCCTCCTAGTCGCTCTGTGTTTGTGGGTTCAACACATGACAAACACTTTTCATTCTGAACTCACATGATGGGGCCTACAGTACATGTGCTGGAGAGAGTTAATGAGTACAAAGAGGCACAGGTAGGATCCACTGCACAAAAACACAACCGAGTAAAGACAGAGGACACTGCAAGCAGATTTAAGTGAAATGGTGAACACCCTTTATGGCTGTATGTTTAGCTCAGAGACACTTTCACTGCACCATAAAAGTGAGAATAAAGGGGAGTACTTACTAACTCTTAAAGATTCCCAGTTAGGAGTAGTGTGCATTTTGTAGTGCTGTGTTGCAGAAAGAGGGGAAGCCCGCCCTCGACGGCCCTCGGAGCCACCAGCGGAGGGGATCCACTCCTATTGTAAGAACACAGACCTCCAGTCTGCTTCTCCCCACAGGTGGGCTTAATCCCCTTGGTGGAGGCCTGAAACATGGGGGCCGTTACCACACAGAACCACAGGAGGACCGGGATATCTCCTCTCTGTCACACCCACACTGGCAGGCAGACGCAGCCTGGGGTTTAGGCAGGGGGGACGGGAGACGCCACCACAGGTGTGATATCAAGCAAAGTCATTATTTAATAATCAGCATATTTCTACTTATATTATTTTTATGTTGATTGGACATTTTGGCATTGAGACTGTTATAGTTTTTGTTTACTTCATATTATACATGATTTGAAATTGGGTTTTTGTTGTCAGTTCTTTAGTTTGAAGAATCCTGTAATGTTTGATGGATATTATATAATTGCTTAGACTTTCTGGCAATCAGAAAATATGTTGGTGGGTTTCAGTATTGATAGAAAATTTTAATAATAATCAAAGCAGTAATAATCAATCAAATGCAACAGTTATAAATATATATTTTGAGCATTTAAAATCTATAAAATTCATTAAGACAGCTGCATAAAGATTTTAACTGCCAGCTGATTTCAGCTGTTTACACAAAATGCATCGCTACCATGTGGCTTTGTCAAAATAGTGAGACAGCACACAGGTATTTCTGGTTAGATAATACCCATAGCATCTTTATTTTTTAAACAATAAAAATGTAAATGATTAAATTATGGAACAATTAAAAGAACTGCTCGTCTCACATAAATCTCAGTCGACTGAGGAGGTCTATGACAGGTGATTCCACGCCTCAGCTTTCAGAAGGAAGCCCTAATTGTTTGAATGATTTACACATGATCTTTATATTAACCCGGCTGTTGTTTTATATGTTGTATTCATTGAGGCTTTATTGAAAAACTATATTTCATTTAAAATGTGCCACGAAATTTGCTGCTTTGCTTGTAATACCATACCCTTTAAAACATACTGGGAAAAGGCCAAACAAATATTATTCCACTGTGATGCTGCAAGCTAGGCTAGTCATTTTGTTTAAATACCACCATAGGTGTGATCAAGCAAGATTTATGGTTTGAAGACTGTGCTGTGGAATATTCTTCCTGACATTTATAAATGACAGCATTTATATGAGCTCAGCCCAAACTTAGAGAACTGCACTTTTTTATTTATTTTTTTCCCCACAGTGATAAAGTGGGAGGGCAGGGTGTTTGCACCAGGGGCAAGAGGCAGGTGAAGACACTGTATGTTGTTTAGCGTAGCCGGTCTCCCTCTCGGTGTCTGTGCTTACAAGGTGAGAAGTATGGTTCTATTCCCATCTCCCCTCTCTGCTCCTCTGCACTATGGTTTGTTATCAGCCCAGATGATGTTGGGAGGTACACTGTGTGTGTGTGTGTGTGTGTGTGTGCGTGCGTGTGTGCATGTGTGTGTGTGCATGTCTGTGTGTATGTGTGTGTTGTTCTGGGTTTAACTGCGGTCTGGATCTGTGTTTTCACGAGACCCGAGGCATTTCTGAAACAGATCACAGTGCCCTAACACTGCTGTTTTCCTTCTCCTCTCTCAGGCTCTAACCTACCAGACCTCTTCTGTCAAAAGCCAAATGTCCAAAACAATGCACCCACTAAAATCTCTCCACACTACAAAAGAAAGATCAGGATCCGATGTAGCTGTGATTCCCCTCTGGTAAACAGTTTGCTGATGTACTGGTGACAATAGTGCACCCATTTCTCAATTCATGATATATTACCATTGGCAAATATTGGCACAGGGAGTGTGTGTGAAGTGTGTGTGAAATGTCATCACTTACTTCACAAAAATTAGATAAGGTAGGAAGTGTTTTGTGTACAGTACCTAACCACATCACATCACTTTATTATGAATCTGGGTTCAATTTTTTTGTATTTTTAAATACCTGTAGAAATATTTTGTCTATTCAATCTGAGGACCAAATTTAATTGTGTTAAACATTTAGATTTGTATGACTTAATTGATTTTTTTTATATTTAGAAAAATATAGAGCAGCAGACTTCATAACTGGCTATGGGTTGCAGTGTGGCAATACTTCTTTACATTTTCCTTAATGCACTGAGAATTATCATTATTATTATTATTATTATCATTATTTATTTATTAATTTTTTTTTTTAATAAACCCAGCCTCTTTGGCACTTTTGTCATGACCAAATTTCAGTGGACTCGTGTATGACGTTAGCGCCTAGAAACCAAATTTCAGAAAAATGTGTATTCAATTCTGAAAGATTTTTTTTTACCACCCCCTACAATTAGAGCTCAAAACACTTTTGCAGAGGTAGCTTTGGTTACGTTGTGGCCATTTTTCCACTTAGCCATGTCCCAGGTCAAATTTGTTAGCTAACTACAGTCATGTTAAAGCAAACAAGGCAAAAGGAGATGTCATGTTGTGGAGCCTGGTGTGTGATAACTACGAACATGAAAAAGAAGAAGAAGAAAAGTTTTTCAAGGATCTATTGATTTTTTTTTTCCCAAGGTCAAGCACTTCAGAAGTTATCAGCCAACATAAAGTGGCTTGTTATAGCACCACCATCTAGCTGATGGATTTTTTTTTTTTTTTTTTTTTTACTGAATCATGCACACCATTCAAACATATCTGCTAAATTTAGTTGTTGTGGGTCTTAGAGTTTATGGACTCTGGACACGAAAAACAACAATATGAACAATTCTAAAAATTACAATAGGGTTTAGTACTACGTGCTCAAAACTCTAATAATTATAATAATTTTGATATTTAATACCTTGGACTGCCAATATCAGTGGATTCCCTGATATATTTCCAACCTGTGTTGATACAATTCCTAAATTTGTGACACCAGGTGGGAGATAATGGCACCTGCAAAAAATGATCACATCCTACTTTAAATTACCACTAGAAGGTTGACATGAACGTTTTTTTCCCAGTCTGCATTAGTATTTACAGAACATCTGATCCGCACTAGACACAGCAGGTTTCAGGCAGTGGATAATTGACTGGATGTAAGAAGGTTCCACTACAGAGTGAGTGTTATTGTGTTGAAATGACATGTTTTAATCACTTTTTTGGGTTTAACTGTTGAAGAGTGTGTTTGCCCCATTGGCCTGTATTGGACAGCAGCCCACATGGCCAACTGAAGCCACAAAAAGCTCTACAGTGAAATAAGTGAGATTTTGAACACAATCAATCATCATGATGGCAAAAACTAGGAAAATAAAGCCCAGGTTGAAAATAACTTGAATTATCCTTTAATCTTGAATCCGTAACACTGCCTCATACATTTTATTAAATAGCGGTAAAGAAAAGGATTAAAAGGATTTATGGAATAAGCGGGATTTTAACAAATACCTCCTCCTCACACATAATTAATTCCAATGAAAAGGGGAAGGACAGCACTCATCAATGACCATCAAGGGAGATGACATGCATCAGCCCGTTGTCTTTAATCTTCATCCCAGGTGACTGCAGTACAGGTAGATCAGCAGTATGAGCTGAATTAAAACTCTTAATGTTTCCCCTCTTCCTTTTTATCCCATTACATCAAGTCGCTCTGGATGATTTCCCATATTGTGGCCATTTAGACAAGGACATCCATACGAGCGACATTCACTTGTTTCCACTCCTCAATAAAGGCCGGGGGATGAAAGTATACTGAAGCCCCCTTCTCGGCTACATATGACAATAGTCTGGTCTGCCAGGGTGCAAAATGCAACGAACAACCTCTGCTCCCAAATTAGACCCACCACTGAGCCCACTGACAATGGGATGCTGAGATGCAATTACCATAAAAGCTAACACCCCTCTCACCACAACCACCACCACCCCTCCACACACACACCCCACCCCTAACCTCCCTGCACCTCTTCAAAAAATCTCTTTTCTCTACTATCATTTTCCTCTACTAGTTCCATTGTGTTCTGGTCTTTTGGGGCAGCATGGCGATCGCAGATTCCTATATTTACATATGTGATTAAAACCAAATCTAAATGAATGTATGCTTATTAGACGGTAAGCAGCATGTGTTTCCTCTGCCCCACTTCATCCTGTTCCCAGAAAGACAGAGGCCTGTGTGCGACACACTTGATGCCAGCCAAGTCAAGACACTTTAGTCCCTGCAAGTCAAAATCCTGCCGGTCTGAGTCTTCTCTGATTTAATACCTTTTTTTTTTTTAACCTTATATCACTCTACCTCTCTTTGTCTCTCTCCTTTCTGTCTCATTTTCTTTTTCATTCTCTTCTGATGCTGTCATCCCTTGATCTGTCGGACACTGCGGTTGCACTCAAGGTTGTGCCTGGAAAGGGGGGGGGATAATAGGAAACAAACTGAGCACATTGGTGGGAGCATAAAGGTGTTGATGTGAAGGAGAGGGAAAACACCACTCAGAAGTAACCTTTAAGCAACATAGTCATTAACACCTCCATTAGAAAACATTCTGTCTGAGCCGCTCTATTAGTCATTCAGAGCCCACGCTTCTCTCCAAGACTGCCGTACTTTTTTTTCTTTTTCTTTTTTGCACAAGACAGCTGGATGTTGGAAAAGAAAAGACCTTTGTTTTCTTTTAAACAACAATCAGTCATCATCATCGCTACCACCAGCTGTTCGTAAGGTTCCTACATTAAACTGATCTGCCTGCATACATTTACACAACAGGCAGTGGGCTGCTATTATATGGCAGGTCAAAACTGCAGAGGTATCCTCAAAAGAAGAATGAATTCCTTATCCATAATAATAGCTTCCATTGCTGGACATCTAATACATTATAAATGACTGAGACAATGTTCTCCGCCAGTGGTTATCAAAATGTTCTGTTAGGTTGCAGTGAAGAAAAAACACCATTTTGTAAAATCTGTTTTCAATAAATCACTGTGCAAACCAAATAAATAATATACAGTGTTGCGCAATAATAAATTCTACTGATAACATCTGGCTAATTATTCATTCTCATATTCTTTATAAGGAAACATGCAACCTGTAAATACTTTGAATAACACTCAAAGTATAGTCTGGGTACAGTTAGCAGTTAGTTTCCTTTTGCCAGTAAACCCTGTTTTATAAGCTGTTGACCTCCTAAAGCCCATCCCCATTTAAGTTAAGGCTCAATTTTAACTTTTCCCTGTTGCCCTTCATATACAGTTTTAACGATGAACACTCTTTTTCCACGCTGATTATAGCTTAAAAACTCTTTCTCAGTGAAAACTATTTAATTAGGATACACATATTTTTTTTCACACATGGCTATTTGAAATTCACCTATTAACTGTACTTCAAATGATACAGCTGTTTCATAATTCATATGGCAAAATCAAAAAGACAAGGAGTCATTAACACCTTTACCAGGTGTAATGGAAAAAGTGATTTGTTAGAGGTCTGAAAATAGGTCCTCTTTTCCTACCTATAATTATATCTTTGAAACATATTATCTTACAGGTATGGCTTCAAAAATGTCTTCTGCACAGTGCTAACAAGGCCTGCTGAAACTCCAAAGGAGCAGGCAGAAGCCTTAATTATATGGGTGCATATATTACTACATATCAACCCCTGCTGCTCCAATATTAATTATACTGTACTATGGACATTTTCTTCCACCCATTTTCTTCAGACTTAGCCCATTACAAAGTTAACTTTCTCTCACTTTAATCTTGAGGCATATATTGCATATTCATAATTCCTCCAATTAGGGCGCAAATACCAGACAATGCAGAGCAGGAATAATTCAACTTACAGTGTTATATGACAGTTTCCAATAACCCACCAAATTGTGCAAACTGTATGGAAGAATAATAATGAGCCATATTGTGTTTGCCTGATAATTGCAATTAAAATTTGTGGGGGGATATATGTGTGTAAAAATGAAGATGACACATGAGAATCTTAAGATATGAGCTTGTGTTAAGATTTTTAATCTCTGTCTACTCAATGGCCTGTAATACAGAAAGTCCTTTGACACCCCTAAAAGTGAAACTGGCTACCTCAGTGGTGGAACAGACAGGGTTCATTAACTGATTAATAGTGCCTCTATTAGAAGTGACTTTATAAAATCCCAAACTTGCCCTAAGATAAACTTTTTGCCACAAAGCAAAAGTACATGAAACTATTTCTTTGTTTAATTTTTTTTATATATCAAATGGTTTCATTGCTTCCAGCTATAATTTTTCCATTTTTAGGTATTTGATTGATCACACCCTTCAAGGTCACAGTGTAATCAATCCCAAACTGGTGACAAATTCAGAGATTTTATTGCTTATGAATAGACAAGGGCACACTTATAAAGTGAGAATGAAAAAGCGGGGCTGTGCAAATTCAAACACAAACAACAACAAACAAGGACCAAACATGCACACATATATGAACACAGACCACACCTAAACATCTTGTGCAAATACGGGCAAAGTCAATTTCAGCTTGGGTTGTGCATGGCGATGCTCTCTCTGATATTGTAGTGGTCACGGTCTCTCTCTCTCTCTGTGTGTGTGTGTGTGTGTGTGTGTGTGTGTGCTGTGGACGTGAGTGGATCCAGCCAGGGGAGTTAGTGGAGGGGTGGAGTTGGGATGGGGGGTGTTGGATGGGGCGAGGGTTTCTTTGAAGTCTGGATTCCAATTAAACCCCTGACTGAGTTCTAAGCGCACAAGAAAAATGACTGAGGTACATGACATGGCCAGGTCCCCTCGTCCAGCCAAGCCTTTCCATTTTAGCCCCTTTGTCTCCCTGCAGCTCCTAATATTTATGATCACCCCTCCTGACATAACCCCCACACCAGCCCTACCAACCCCTCTCCCCCCGACAGAAAAAACTGACAGGACTTTAAAACAAGGCTGGCAGAGTGGAGAGCCAGAGTCAGACCCTGATGTTTCACTCCTCAATCCCATTCAACAGCATAGACAATCTTTGGGAAACATCCACGCAGGGAGGGGGAGCAGGGCGAGGACAAGGAGAGGGAAGGAGAAGAAGAAGAAGAACAAGAAGAAGAACAAGAAGTACAAGAACAAGAAGAACAAGAACACAAGTAAGAAAATGAAGAAGATGAAGATGACAAAATAATTTACGGCATGAAATACTATTGGGGCGAAAAAATTATTTAAAAAAATCAAAGCCTCACTGGAGACAGACTTGCATCTTTTGGGCAATATTTTGTGTTTCCATGTGTATTACCACTGTTCAAGACACTTCTGTAAGCACTGGCTTTCATACATCTATATCTACGATCCTGCACAAGAGGAGATTTCAAAATAAAAGATTAAATATCAACTATAGCCTGTGTAACCGAACCTATTGCACATTTTAATGTCAATAAAGAAACAAATTTCATGTCAGAGACACAAGTGAAATATATGCATATTCTTCTCCTATGGAAAAAAATACCCATATTGCCACTGTAAGCCCATTCTGCTTTTTAAAAAGCATTTCTTGACAATACATAACTAGCGCATTTGATGAAACATCGTCATTTTACTTGACAAAGCAATACAACAGCAGTAATTTGTGGTAATTTTGATCTCTGCAGCTAGCCCCTCTACAGTGAAGGGAGGGGATTGGAATGGGACTTTAGCACAGTGCCAATTTACCTTAGAAAGCACACGGTGCACCTTTACAAAACCCAGTATCTAGCTGCTACTCCTCACAGTTTTGTTTTCTCTTGAAATAGTGATGGTAAAAACAGTGTAGGAGCACCTTAGCTGGGGGACATGTTTTTGTTGAAAGGGAATGGAGAGAAATGGTGGATTTCAGAGGTATCAGTCCTGCAAGGCAACCGCAGGCAATTCATACAGTACCTGACACTATGCCGAAAACACACTGCAGTTTTTCTGTTTTTATTCCTGTACCATTCGCACATGAATTCCATTCACTCACGCAGTCAGAAAAACACACAGTAGGTAACAATACATACTCCATAATTCATTCAGCATTAAATTTCATTTCCTCCTCTCTTTTTTAAAACCTACACACCCTCACTCTCTACCACACACTCCTCCATACATACAAAAAGTACAAAAAGTACATGCATGTATTGTTTCCACACCCACTGCAAAGTCAAACATACAAAGGTGTGAATACACACACTAAACACACAAACACACTCTGGAATAAAATATTGAAAGTGTCACAGACACCTGGTCAAATGCTCACATGATTCCCAGAGGAACCACCTTGAACACTTCCTGAGGGAGAGAAAAATGGAGGCAGCAGGATTTGAGCAGAGAGAGAGAGAGAGAGGAGGTTTTTATGATGTCTGCTACTGCCAGAGATGGAGCTGGAGATGGGGCAAAGCAGGAAGGGGTTAAGACAGGGAGCCAGCAACCTTTTATCACACTGGAGGGAGACAGGGAGCTGAGAGGCGCAGAATAGTAAATATTTCAAGATGATAGGTGACATAAACAAAAGGTTTACTCTCATTCCCACTTTTTAAGTTGCAAAATTTGGGGCTGGTAATTCATTACAGCGGTCCTCCCTGACACACTAATACGGCACTGAGGAATAGGCCCCTGCATCTCAACCCAGGAAAAAGTATCTCCCTCATAACTAAATCTGTTTCCTCTAAAACTCAGCAATCCCGATCACAATGGCTTAAGGTTATTTGTAGAACATGAAAGAATTAGGTATTACAATGAAATTGATGTTCAAATTGCAAATGCATTACTTGTATATTAATATTTAGGTGACAGGAAATAATTGCAGAGAGGTGCAGTGAGATAACAGCTACATAGGAAAATCTGTAAGAGAAAAAAACTGAGAAGATATATCTTTGGTGAATTAATCTTAACAACTTTATATTACATTTTTTTCAGACTACATCACCCCTCTCACTCATTTGTTTGTTTGGCTCTTCCTTCTGAACGTTTAAACTTTCTGAAGAATTTTTCACTTCCTATAACTGAACCCCTTTTCTGTCTCCAAACCCGGGCCTCGTCTCTGTCAGAGACACAGCACTCGGCCTCTGCTCCATGTCGGAGAGCAGTCTGTCAGTGCGCCTGTGGGAGCCAGATAACCCTTTGATGGAGAGTAGCGGTGGTTATTGTTGTCTGTACCCTCCACCTTCCCTCCAACACATATGAAGATTTATGGAAGGAGAGGGCTGAGCAGCAGGAGCCTGCACTAACATGGCAGGCCAGGATGGCAACAGGAAAAGAGGCAGGAAGAACAGAGGCAGGAGGGAGACGCACCAGGGGGCAACGGGAACTTCTCTGACCTGCCTGTGGAGGACACAATGCTCAGGTAGAGCTGACTGTGATTATCTGGCTGAGGAAGAGGACAAATAATCATGGGACTATACTCACTCCATCTTTTCCCCTCTAACAAAGAGAGAACATGTTTTAAAGAAGAAAGCCGAAAAAGAGCCGCCTTGGAAATCAGAAAGGGAAGACGGAAAGTGAAGAGACTTGTGAACAATAGTTTTCACAATGGGGAAATGGTGTGTAGGATTGCAGTCTCCCTTTTATATATGAAATGCAAAATGCTGAAATACTGTATAGAATAACTTCATGTATAGAAAAAAATATATATTTTCCTGGCAGTTAGCAATCTTAAAAAAAGGAGTCTAAAGGTTCTTTTCAAAATTAGCATTGATAATCCGTCACAAGCCAAATAACAACGATCACAAGTATAAGAGAATCTACTGTAGCATTTGGGTGAAAGGTTGAACAGGCCTGATGGAGGAGCAGCATGTCTTGACAATCATGACAGATCTGCAGCCTGCTCATAAACCCCTCAGTGTTGCACCACAGTGCAGCACAATACCACCACCACAACATCAGAGGACATAGCATGTCTTCTGATGACATACTATGTCATAATATACATTGTCTTCTGATAGCGTATATTATGTCTTTTCAAAATCTAAATGAATTAAAAATACACCCAGTCTTGATAAATAGAGAAAAATGGAAATGCAATGCAGTTAATTTGTGGTGACTGATATATAAACTGCTATGTGGAGTTATGCCACTAATCAGGGAAGTTAAATAGACAGCAGCAGGCCCAATTAATCTAGTGGACTATTAATCACTATTATCCGCAACTGTGTTAAATGTGTTATGATTTCTTTCTCTTTCGAACATTCTGATCACGTTTTTGACATGAACTCATGTTGACTATGGCTTTGAAATACAAATACATAGGTAATTTTTTTTACACAGAGCTGAGTGAAGCAAAGAAAGCGAGTGTAAAGAAAAGAGAGAAAGAGAAAGAAAGAGAGAGAGAGACAGAGAGAGACAGAGAGAGAGAGAGAGAAAGCACATCAGCGACTCATAGTGCCCTCTTCTGCTCGCAAGCTGTATGATGAGTATAGTTTTTCTCCCTTTTGATCATCACAAACAATGCAAGTGTGTAGCATCTGATACAGAGACAAAACTCCTGATTTCATCTATAGAGATGCTGCGTAACACATCAAACTCCCAACTAGCTTTTACTCTAATTTCAATGCATAATTATAAAATAAGAGTTCTACATATTTCTGCTACTGCACAAACCTCACGGATCATTACAACAATGCACTGGAATGTAATATTCTAATAATCTAATCTAATCATTTAATATGTCACAAAAAACAATATAAGTTACAAGTTACAGGACTGACAGTCTCAGGCCAAACATGAAGCGCCGCTCTGAGCCAGGATTGACAGGAACATACAGGTCATGTGTGAAACCCAGCACAGCAAAACCAGCAAAGTCACAGTTACTTTACAGTCTGAGAATCATGGCATCTATCTAAAATCAGCTGTGGTAAAATGAAATTGTGGCGACACATCAGTCCCTGTGCACGTGAAACCCAGAGCTCTGGCCCCGTCCAACTACAACACTAACCCTAGCCAAAACCTGCTGTACAAAATGGCGTACATGTGTTTGTCTGTGTAACTGCCCATGTGTCTGTGTGTGAATGATAGTCAGTCAAAATAGATATTTTAATATTCCACCCAAATCTTAACTCCATGACAATGAAAACAGAGCCACTATAAAACACATGAGTACATGATATGGTGCATGATACTCATTATGGATCTAATATTGAATAGAAATCAAATTACCCAAATATTCTTATTAGAAAACTAAAACCACTGAGGTACTTAAAGTACACTTTTAGTTAATACTGGATAAGATACTCAAATTGTTTTTCATGCGCTGAATAATTTCAATGCATTAACAATCACACACATTTTTTGCAAATTCAAGTATAACATCATTACTAATTCTATTCAATTTAGATTTTCCGGGAAGTCTATTCTCCTCATGTACAAAAAATAAAATAAAATAAATGAATGCGCATCATTGATTGTGCACAAATCAAAATGACAAAAAAATTGTTGATATTGAGGTCATCATCCTCAATAAATTGTTCATTGTGTCTGTGTATAAAGAAACAATATATTGGTAGGTCTACTGAGAACGTGTATAGCGAATGTGTATAAGTGGGGTCTTCAACCCTGAAATGTTAAATGTGTACACAACAAACAGTTGGCGACTGGACATCTCTAGGGCTGTGAAATGATGACCCATTTTTAAACCCATATTTGATTACCTGGTTTTATTAAAATTGGATCCAAAGAGACCCGTTTCCCATTTGAATTTAATGAAGGCTGTGTGGCTGACAGGAGGCTTTTGATTTATACACTGTTATTAAATCCGACAAGAGAGCCAGCCAGGTAAGCAGGCAGGCAGGCAGGCAGGCAGGAGGAGGTGGT
>OMKZ01015735.1:26012-45272 GCA_900302535.1 Neoniphon sammara | reverse complement strand
CCCCCCTCCTCGCACCTCCCTCACAGTTACCTCCACTGTCCTCAGCAGCCTTCCCTCGTCCAGCAATCCTAGCAAAAAGTCCAAGAAGTCCAAGAAGCACAAAGAGAAGGACCGAAAGAGGGAGAAAGAGAAACGGAGGGAGAAAGGCAGCTGTACCCCTCCTAGTGTAGCAGACCAGGCTGAGGAGAGTCATAGACCCAGAAAGAGGCACAGTGCTGAGGAAAAGGAGAAAGATGTTATCACCAAGAACCCCCATAAAGACCAAGGTGTGTACTCCTTTTTCTCTTAATTCTTTGTAATTTAAAACAAGTGTTTCAACAGTTTAATGGCCTCCCAAACACCACCCGATCAAGTATTTGGATTCATGTCATGTTGAAAGTTGTTTTACGGCTGTCAGCGTATTCAGATGTTTTGGATTCACTGACTCTGACAGCACTGGCATGTCTGCCTTGTGACAGACACGCCTCAGCAATCCTATGTTTCCAGCCAATTTATCTTTCAGACTTTGAAATCTAGATTAGCATGTTTCAATGTGTATGTCTGCAGTGTCTCGTTCTACAGCCCAGTCAACCACTCACAGTTTGATCTTTGATTATATTGATGCACTGGATTGTGCCTAAACATGTTGAGGCGTTGAACCATGCACTACTTTACTCTGTGGTCTTTACTTCAGGCTGACTTCATTTTGTAAATCTTGTGCCTTTAGTTTGCAGTGCACTGCTAACCCCTAGTCTGCATTTTTGTGTCTCCTACTCTTTCTCTGTAAAGTGTATCTTGGGAGTCTGAATTTTTCTACGCTGCCCAGTGTGTCTGTCTTACCATTTAAAAAGGAAAAAAAATCTTTTGAAGTGTTTTTTTAGTTCCAGTTTTAAGCTATATTGTTTTTATCCCTTTTTCTGATCATTGGTTTCTTTAAACACACCAGGGTTTTTATTGATCCAGAGGAATAAACAGAAAATAAAAGTTTAAAAAATGTGTGCATTTTACAAAGCCGTGGCCTCTACATTTTAGCACTAACCTGTTTGTCTCTCTTCTCAGACTCCTCAGACAAAGAGAAGCCAGTCCACTCCACAGACTTCTCTTCCACTGCTGAGATGCCAGACTATGTAGTGTGAGTTACCCTAATACCTTTAAATGATGCACATTTCCAGTGTGACGCATTTTGCCTAAAAGTATGACCTTCAGCTTCTCCCCTGTGTTGATTTTTACAACATGATTGGAAAAATGTGAAAAGAAAATTACATTTAGCTACCACGTAAGACAGTGAACCTTGAGGTTAAACAAAAACTGGAGGACTGGGACACACAAAGTGCAATGATAAACACATCTGTGTTTAAGTTGCACACAGTCTGGTATTCTTCAAGCGTGTAAGAGTGCTGATATAGGATTGGTTTTAGCTTTCAGATCATCATGAATGAGTTATTCATTACAGATCAGGCCTCTCACACTGAAAGGCTTGTAGATAAATGTGTTCCAGACAGGGAATGTTGTGGAATTGCATAAAACTCGTTGAGGAAGTTGGGGGATCTAACTCTAGGATAATTTTACAATTTTTACAGGAATATGTAATGTACCACAGTGTATTTGTTTCACACATTTACTGCATTGGTTGTTTTCAGCTGTTTTTATCCCTAACAAGACCAACAGTAGTGGAAACCAGAGAGTGCCTTTATAACTTCTCAGAAAAACAGCATCAAAGCAGAGAGGAGTATCATTTTGGCCCATGTAATTGATCTCAATTAGTTATAGAAAGTCATGGGATTTTACATCAGGGCCAACATGGGAACTCTGATTTCTCCATACTTGGAGATCAATGACGTTTGTGACTGTGACCTGCAGGAAGTACACACCGTTGGTGTCCATGGACCAGCGGCAGAGCTACAAGGATGACTTCAATGCAGAGTATGATGAGTACCGCCTCCTGCACGCCCGCGTGGAAACCATCACCCGCCGCTTTACCCAGCTGGATGCCCAGTGTCGGAAGTTGACACGTGGCACCAAAGAGTACCAGGTCAGACCTAAAAAGCTTGTTTGAATACAGATGTGTTGCTCCTGTACTTATTTAAGGGGCATATAGTGACATGATTCAGTGCTGATAATTCCTTCTCTAAAGTCAAATATGATCCCAATTGGGCAGTTTTTTTTTTTTTTTAATCTGAGACATATGCCATTCAGCAGAGTAGTCAGTTGGAATCTGGATTTGTAAAGCTGTGGCTTTAACCCAAAGTGGGACAAATTCATTACATCATTATAGAGCTTTTGCCACATTAGTGTTGTTGCTAGTGTTGCCATTACGATGTTGATGTCCTGCCTATAGCTTAGTCATAAATTCAAAAGAACTAGTAGTGGCAACTCATTTGTTTCCATGAGCATACATTGAAGTCTCTTGTGGCTAAATTCAGTGTGGTGACAGGTCATCCTTATCAGTAGGATTATGGGAGAAACCCTGTTACCGCAGGAATAGAAAGCACACCAGTGAGATTTGTTTTGCAGGAACAGTGGCGTCAGGGACGGGAATGTAGATTTGGCAGACTTTTGTTATGATATTTATGTTGGACATGCTGCGGTCAGTCCTCAACTTGCAACGCGATGACACAGGCAGAGTGCACTGTGGAACATTGTTCTTCCATGTGGATTATCATGGGTAATAAAAAAAAAAATTAAATAAGGGAAGGCAGCAAGGTATTGTGTGTGCTTTCTTTGACAAAATCTGTTCTTTTTCCCCATCTTAATTTAGAGGCTGAATGAATTTATGAAACATTGCACTGTTGCATCACAGTGTAGAGACATAAACAATTTCTATTTCTGCATGACCTGAATGTAGAATGATGTGTAGGTATATAATGCAGGATACACTGTTTTTAAAATGTAATTGCATTTGCAAGTTGATTTTCTTCATTTCAACTTTGACAGAGGGTACATGAAGAAGTCCTGAAAGAGTACAAGAAGATGAAACAAGTGAGTATTCATACAGAATTTTGTCTGATTAGGATAACTTTTAGAGACGATTTAATTATATGTAATTATACTTGATTATGAGCTGTTTGGATTGGCTAAGATCGTGAAAGATTTCCATTGCATGCAGTTAAGTTTAGATTCAAAGTGTTGCCATGAGGCATTTCTGTCAGACGCAGCAGCGATTGCTGTTTGGGTGACACAGTGTCTGATTTTGTGTGTCTGTTTTACAGCACAGCCCCAACTACCACGTGGAGAAACAGCGCTGCGAGTACCTGCACAACAAGTTGGCCCACATCAAGAGGCTAATAGCTGACTTTGACCAGCGCAGGGCCCAGGCCTGGTGCTAAGAGCACAGCGCAGCCTGCCAGGCCTCCCCGTACATCTTTATGAATCAGTATTGAGAGCGGAGCGTCGAACCAGGAGGGGGTATCCAACTGGCTCTTATTTATTAATACCCCCTCTGTTACTGCCTCCACCACAACCTTCCTCTTTCCTTCCTTCCCTTTTCCCTTTGTCCTTCTTCATTCCTTCCTTCTTTCCTACCTTTTGATTCCACAGGCTACATTATTGCCTGAAGTCTCGAAATCCTTACTTAACTTTATCCCCCTACCCCCTTTTTTTCTTTTTTTTCTTCTTTTTCTCTCAATGGTTTTACCCAAAGCTCCTCTGGAATTCCTCACCACTGGACCAGTGGAAGGAGCTACCTGCATGTGTGAAGGGGTTTGGGGAAAAACTTAACTCTTCTAACCTTTGAAGGACTTTATCTCAAGACAAAAAAAAAGAACAAAAAAGAGGTATTTTTGAGCAGCAGAGAAAATATTAACATGTATTTAAGTAAAAGAAAAAAGAGGGAGATCTATTTATTTTGGGACTCATAGTACAAAGGAAGAGTCCGCAGATGATTTATTGTTTAAAAAGAAAAGTTTAACTTTTTTTGTCAAAAACAATGCAAAAAATTACCATGGGCCTTATGTGTTTGACTTTCTGAAGCCATTTTGCACGCAAGATCCATATGTCATCTCAATTGGCTATGATGGCTCTCCGGCCTCATTTCCTCTCTTTTCCTACTCACTACAAAAACTGTACTGGATAACTTTGCTCCAACACGTTGCTGTCTGCTGTGCCGAGTTATAATCCGAAAAGGAAGGAAATGAGACCAGCAGAAATTGTCACTTGAGCTGATTGAGACACAACAACAGTATGTGTGCATGGATTGTAATTTTAGTTGTAATGGCCATGTGGGTTGGTGAGGGTGGGGTAACTAAAGGAGTATGTTCCCCTGCCAGTAGGGGGCAGTATTCCCAGCACCAACAGTGTTTAATGTTCACGGTGCATTATGGGTGCCTTAAGGTGTTTACACTCGAAAATGTCGAGTTGGGCAGACCCTTAGGGTCCCCGAGGCTACACAGAGGAACTACAGCTGCCTGGCAACAGGCTGTGTGTGTGTGTGTGTATGCGTGTGTGTGTATGTGTGTGTCTGAAGGGTGGAGGAATGAAGGGGAGTGTCAAGTCTGGGTGGTGTCCGAGCGTTACAAAGTGTATGAGTGTGTGTATTTGCATGATTGCGCGTTAAAAGGAGTGACAGGTGAAAAGAGAAAAAAAAAAAGAAATCACAAATGTGGAAAAAAAAGTGAGAAAATGAAAAAGAAAAAAAAGCTGCTAGTGTTTGTTTGACCAGCCGGAGCACTCAGGATCAACCTGGCTGGAGTAACAGAGCCTGTTCTTAATTGAGGAGAGTAGGAGCGTCTTTTGCTTTTTTTCAGAGTGGCTCATCTCTAAACTCTGTAAAGGACTGCACCCATCTCTTCAGCTTTATCAAATGGCAAACAGTCTTTTTTTCTGTTTTGACAAGAAGCAAAATATATATCATTCACCAGAGGACAAATCTGTAATACAATGCTAAATGTATTTGAATCTCAGTTTGAGTTCTGCCATTGTGGCAGAGCAGTGGAGGAATTCAGAATGGCATTTTTTTTCCAACATTAATGCTGATTTAGTTTGATGGATGGATGAATGGATTCTATGATAATGAGAATATATTTTTGAGTCTTTATTTCAACAAGGGAAAAATTATATTTACAAACCTGTGTTAGAATGTTTGCCAAAAAATTAAAATACTTTGCTGGTATTGTATCCATGGAGTAAAATTTCTGATTTGGTCTTAATTTTTGGGCGACACCAGACACTGATACTGGAAACTGTGTTAACTTTCCCTGAAAACTAAGTTCAGTTCTGCTCCATTGGGAGCTAAGAAGAACTTATTCACTCTTTCCCCTAGAAAAATCAATAATTGAAGTGTGTTTACTCTCTGTTGTTGCAGTGACCCTTCTCAGCAGTCTGGTCCAAAACATATTCAGCTAGTTTTGGACATGTTAAAACATATGTCCTGTGTTTGATTAAAAATGTGGCACCATTTTTTGAAAAGGAGATGTATCTAGCTCTGTTTTCAGCTTTTCATTTGGTTGTCATTCTGTCACACAGCCAGTCTCTGCAGTGGACTGGTTGTTGTGGTGAGCTGTCAAAACCAAATAAGCACGAATACAGATTTCCTTGATCGCAGATTACCAGTTTCAGTCAGTCAGAGGCCCCTGAATTACCAGACAATGAAGTTCTCTCAAAGTTAATTTTGGACATGTGGTCAGCATTTGTGTCTTGGAGGTGTCACAACATTAGTATCAAACACAAGAAGAAAATGTCCACAAGAGTTCAGGCTGCAGTCCCAGAGTAGGTTTACACTTGCTCAACTACGGACATATAGGGTCACCGTTTTGGTTTATTTTTCCTGCTTTCCATTGCAACAGTCATTTCCCAGAATTTGAGTCATAAAGGGCTAACACGACAGCCAAATGCATGCAGGAGGCCAGGGCTTTACACACAGCTCCTGAGGTTTTGTCCATCACCTGCCTCCTCCTCCTCCTCCTCAGCCTCCCACTTTTCAAAAACTGGGCACCAGTGTAGCATTAGTGCTGCTAAGCCCTTCTCCCTACCGACCCCCTGGGGAAGCATGAAGCACATGCTAATCGTTAATCGCTCTCATATGGCAGCTCGAGGGATGGCTGTCCCCACCACGACCCTGCAGGGCTTGCTAGCGCTGATCTCAGCAGCATTAGCAAAGACACGGGTTCATAGCAGATATACTGAAAGGGGGTCTTAACAACATGGCAGGGCTGCAAGTGACTCATCATAGTGGGAGGAGGCAGGGAAGGGTTTTGAGTAACTGAAGAGTCTTAATGAAAAAATGGCAAACAAAGGTAAAAATGCTTTGGAAATGTTTTGATATTGAGAGACCACTGAAAAATTAAGTGAATTTTGAGTGAATTCTGAGCCTGCCCACATAATGTACAAATCACTTCAATAAAAGTCATTCTAGTTCTACAAGCAAAATTGTGCCCTTCCTTTCTTAATTCATGTCTTTTATTATTTCCCTTCCATCCATGTGAAATAATTAAAATATAACTTCAAAGAAGTTAGGTTTGTTACATCTGTAGGCCTTTGGGTATTAATAATGGATGAACAACAGATGTGATCTTGTATCTCCTCCATCCCAAAAGGTGCAGTATGACCTGAAGGCAGAGTTTTCAAATGAGGTTAGGACTATGCCTTTGTTTGATTCAGCAGTGCAGCAAGCAAGGGTGCAATTGACCTTTTTGCCTGTAGACTGATAGTGAATTTCTGAACCAGTTGAGCGAGGAAATGATCAGTCCAGGGTAATGGCATATGTTATTTCTGTCAAAAGGCTAAACATAAGCTTCACTGTTGTTTGGTTTTTGTTTTCTCCCTGTTGAGGTGGTACAGCAAGAGATTTAAAGTCTGTTCTACATTGAAACTGATGCCAAAGAAATGTTTAATAATCATTACATTTGTGAGCGCTGCCAGAACGCATTTTTTAAAAATCATCGAAGTACTGTATGCTGCCTTTGCGTTTTGGGGGGAATAGTCCTTTTCTGTTCTCTTTCCTTTCAGGAAAGTTATATGCAGAACTAACCAGACGGACAGTTGAGAAACTTTCCACTTCACCCCAGTAGATTCTGACCTATAGATGTACAGGGATTGTTTGATCAAGGCAAGGAGATGCAAACTCAAAGGCAAGGTTGAATCACTAACCGTCAAATCCATCTGTCCATGATGCAGATCAGTTCACTTTGATTTTGACCGATAAAGGAGAAAGATTTATTTTAATATACAAAGCAAGTATAAAAGCTGTACTTGTATAGCCAGTCTAAAGAATTTGGAAATTCTTCATCATAAACTGTGAATAGCAGCTTCATATTGCATGTTAAGTCAAAACTGATTTGATTCCAACACAAGTTCTCCTGTGGGTTCAGCTTGGTTGCACTTGTCTACCTTTCACTTTACAATTACATATTATCTTATTTACTGCACTGTTAAACCTTAGGTATAAAATTGAAAAATGTAAGTTCAAAAGGTGGCCCAGTCTTCCATAGCATCTAATAATATGGGATGATGGCATCTGTACTTATAGTAATCATTGTAGTGTGTTCCCTAATAATGCAAACAATCTGATTTTCAGAACCATTACTGTACATAAAAGGAGCCTGGTCTGATGTAGTTCACAGAAAGACTCCAGCTCCCTTGGAAATATGACCCCTGGACTGCATCCAAAGCTTTCCCTGCACTAGAGTTAACATGGAAAAGGTGACTGTTTGGACAGCTGCGGGGAGTTTAGGCCTCCAGGTTCCATGCAGCTCTGTGGTTAAGAAGAACTGGGAAACTGATTTAAATGGATAACTGGAAAGTGTCAGTTTGACTTTGGTCCTGTGATGTCAGGCTGATGTCACCATTTAACCAGTTCAAAGTGTCATTTTTCATTCAACAACATTCTTTATATTGATGTGATTATAGAATAGAATAGACTGCCTTTATTGTCATTGTGCAACAAATTTTGGTATGCAATCCTCGATGTTTAAGTCTGACCCTGCTGCAACCCATTTAATTAATCATAAAATTTTGTCTCATAAATTTGTAGTCGTAATTCATGAATGCACTGAGTAACTTAAACTGCCAGCTAGATAAAGGTCAGTAATATCCTGTAGGCAAAAACAAGCTTCAAGTTTCATCACTATGACCTGAGATGACTGACCATCTACTAATAGAGTCACGTCCTCAGAACAATCCATAAAACCAAATCTGTGTTAATGTGATTTGTGAACAGTTTTTTTGTTTGTTTGTTTTTTTACACAGCAAGAGCAGCAGTGAGAAGACATGAGTGATTATCTGCTGCTGACCTGAGCTGGCTCCATAATCAACAACAGCTGCACCAATCTTTAGGAATTTTCCTTCCTAAACACCCTTTATTCAGAGAGCATGTGCGGGTATTTGTTTCTTTAGCCTCCAAACAAATACTTCATAATTCGTTTGAAAAATACCTACGTATGAGAACATAGACGGGAAAATGTGTATTGCGAAGTAATGTCCCCAGAGGTCCAGCAACAAGTGTGTGCAGGCCTGTGTGAGTGTATATGCATCCATATGAGCACATGCACCTGTGTGCAGAGGGAGACAATTTCTCATTATAACAGTAATGATAATAATAATCAGCAGTGCTACCCAGCCTCCATCCTGTATAAGTCTACTAGCGCAGGAATTTTCAAATGTTTTTTAACGTTTCAGACCCTCAAGTTGACTTTCATTAAATCACAGACCCTAGTTTGAAGTGATTTTTACCTAAGGATGCTGACATGAAAAGATATATTAATTTGTGCAAGTAAAAAAAATTGTCATGCTTGAATATTGACAACTGGGTTCAAAAGGGAGAGGTTAAAGCATAATGTTAAAATAATCACTTTATGTATCATAATTTCTAGGGAATTATAGTGAAATTAAACTATTTTGGGTCCATGATGGGCTTCCAGGGGGTCCTCAGAAAAATAAGGGCCCCCTAGAAGCCCCTTAAGGACCCCCTAGAGACCTCTGTACCATACTTTGCAAACTACAAATGTATTTACCTCTCTGGTATCCCCACTGATGGCAAAAGCCCCTTATGAAAATACTTTCCTCGTGCACGCCCTTACGTGCACACGCAAGGCTACGTAATGTCTCTTTAACAAGCGGGCGGTCCTTCTGCGTCACCCCGATTCACATAACAGTAACAACACGGAAGTCAATTAACACTCGTGCCAACGTTCATCCAGTTTGTCCACTGCTTTGTTTTAGGGTCAGGTTTCGTTCACCTTTTTTTTCGGGTCCTGACCACTCGACCGACTTTGCTGCTGACAGAAAATGGCGCAGAAATTTGTGGATGCTATAATTAGTGGAGACAAAGTGGTCGTATTCTTGAAGCCGACGTGCCCATACTGCACAATGGCCAAAGAGGTTTTGTCAAAATACAAATTCAAGCCTGGGCATCTAGAGTGTGTTGACATAAGTGGACGCAGCGACATGGGCAGCGTGCAAGACTATTTCCTGGAAATTACTGGGGCCCGTACGGTAAGAATTGCCTGCAACTGTGGGTGAGCCACAGATAACCGCAAATAACCACAAACATCTCCACAAGAACAACACAATTACAAAAGAGAATTGAGCACTCTTTGTAGGGCTTGTGCAACGTGTTATATACCGCAGAAACAAAGCCATTTCCGGTGGGCATGTACACTTTCGGTTGTTTGACAGTTCAGACCAAACGTTGTAACGTTGCATTTTGTTTCTATATTTGCTAATTGTTAACTCCACTATGTATAAATAATTCATCGATTTATGGGTGATGATTTGGTTTGATGTTCAGCATGTCATTCATCAAGTAATCATCGCTGAGAGGTATGTGCGCATGCGCAGCCTCAGGTCATTCAGTGAACTTGGTTGTAACAATGAGAGTAATAATAAATGAATGCAAACAGTGAAAAAGAAATGGCAGATTAGCAAATTAAGATTAAAATCTATATAGAACTAGCATTATGACTGTATGCCTATGTGTGGACGGTGTTACGGGAAGTCTGTGGCTGCATGTTTACCATTTGCATCCTTGTATCTCTTGTGTTGATGTGGACATAAATATTTGATTTGAATGTATAGGTCCCCCGGGTGTTCATTGGTAAGGAGTGTGTGGGCGGAGGCAGTGATGTGGCAGAACTGGATCGGAGTGGCAAACTGGAGGACATGCTGCAGTCTGTTGGAGCCCTGCAGTGACCTGCACGAAGCCTCCAGGTAGATGGACACAGTCACAAACACAGACAAGTATCGTATGATGTCCAACCATGTTATAAACACACACAGGTGAAGAAGCTGCAACCAGAAACAGGCTAGAAAGAGGAGAGAGTGAGCCTATATAGCTGTGGAAGGAACAAAACAGAAAAGGGAATAAGATTGTAAAGGCTGGCAAGAAGAGGAGGGAAGTGTTGCCTCTCAGAAGACCCAAGGCTAGTCATTAAGTGCATAAATTAGTAACTGTAAGCTCTCATTAGTGTGTAAATAAATAAATGAGTGGAAATGGGATGCCGGAGGTGGTGCTCAAAAAGATGAAAGAACTTGCTGCTAGGTGGCAAAGACAAGAATAAAATGTGCTTAACATTGTGTTGCACACTGAGGAAAATGCATATATAAACAGTCCTATTTGACCGAGGTAGTAGAGGAAGCAACTTTGGAAAAAAATTAATTTCATTGCAACTAAAACACACAGACTCATTAGAGTGCAGAAAGTCATTGAGTTTGCGGCATGTTCCTTCTAAAACATGTCTTTATTGAGGGCCAGAGTTCATAATAACTACAGTCTGTACAGCACTGGCCCAGTGGCCTCTGTGGAGCCACATCTATGTCCCCACATGCTGGGTGTGGATGCAGTACTGGGGAACACTTTGTTTCACAGTCCTGTTTCAGCTGCTACATACTGGTTGATTTTCCTTCATAAGAGTACATTAGGATTGATCTGCTGACGCTCTCCTTGAGAGTCCTTTGAGGCTCTCTAATGCTAGTTAACCTGGAGGAGTCACCGGGCAATAGGACATGTCACAAGATCAGGAGTTCATACTGAACACAACTTGATATCGTGGTGTAGCAGCACTCTGTTGCATACTTGCCATCCTTGCCAGGCTAGAAATAGGGAAATTTTTGAACCCGGGGTAATGGGAGCACCTGTTTTTTTTTTTAAATACTCTTCAAAGACACGTGGATCTCACACCACTATCTGTATAAATATTATGCTGTTTCTAAACTCAAATGAGACTCTTTCATAAAAAAAGATACTGATCTGAATGTTAGACTCTCTCATTGACTCCCAGCCAAAACAGAAGCAGTGTAGTCTGCCGAACGATGTTCACAGTGAAGACGGAAGTAGTCAAGAAGTGAGAGCTGCTAATAATCTAACCCACGGATACTACAGATTTGGTCCAAGTCAGTTTGTTAAATGTTGAAAAACAGTGGTGATAGTTCAGGCCAAGACGCTTCACATTATAAATGAGCAGATTTTGGAATCTGGTCAAAACAGGACAGAATTAGGAGAAATGACAACATGGGAAAATGCTCTCCCGGACATCAAGAGGATTGGCAAGTATCATTGTCATTAAGGTTAAACAGACAAAAGCCAAGTGCACTTGGCTGATACCACCCGTTCTGTCAAAATTTGACAGTGGTTTCTTGCTCATACTATATACACAGGTACTGTAAACACTGGATTCACAGTGCAGGAACACACATTGACTATGAATGACTGATGATGACCTATTAAATACAAAACTAATTTGTAAACTGTCATTAATGAACTTTCTTATCTAAAAAAATATGTTCCCCTGCCCTAATGTAACCTGTGCATTTTTTTTTATTAAATATTGGTCTCCAAATATTATTTAGCCAAATTATTTCTAATACCAGTGAAACAGAGGACTGTAGAATAAAGTGTGGCCCAGCTGTCTCTACTCCAAACGTAAAAAACAAACAAACATAAATATCCACATACACTACAGTTTACAAAAATAGTCGCAGCACCAGTAAATCATAATCTCATGATGTCCAAAAAACACTAAAACATAAGAAACAAAAAGGAAAAAAAAACAAAAAAAACACCTGTGTATCCAACCAGAGGCATTGTGGTTTTCAGTTTGCCAACTAATGTTGATGGGTTAAGTCTGCTGGTTCCTCTTAAATCTCTATATTACTTCTACACATAAATGCTACTAAAGGTTGTACCTCTGTTTGTGTGTGTGTGTGTGAGAGAGAGAGAGACCTTTTGATATTTTATTATTGCAGACAGATAAGAGTTGGTATCAGCATCATTTCAAATCATCCCACTTGGGAAATTCCATCTCACAGGCTATAAATTAAATTAAATTGAAAATACATTTTGTCTGATTATTTTTCACTGGATTTGATGTAAGAAGCACTCGATTTTAATGCAGGGTATGTATATTTTAATTTAAGGATTTAATTTAAAGCCATCTCCCGAATGAAATTGAGATGGCCTCATTTGACACAGACTAAGACCAAAATGTATTCAGTCTTGCATGGTAATAAATCACATTCTGGCCCCCTAGACACTTATTGATGTTGAATTATAGATCTGAAAGAATCTAATAAGTGTGGGCAAAAGAACAGTAATTACATTTGTCCTGCTCATATGCTAATTGAGTTTCTGTCATATTACATATGAAAACGCTCATGACTGTGCGACCAGCAGCATTACCAATCACTTTCCTCTGAGCCATGATTGCTCTGCTCTCTCTGTTATAATGTAAGTGAGCGCTTGGCTGAAACACTGATCTAGCCACAGGAAAGTTAGAGGCTCAAGAGTTACTTCAACTTAAAGAATGATTATGCTACATTTGCACTCGTTTACATTATTAAGATCTAACAGAACACGCATTCATGGGCTAAAGGTGTGATTTGAGATGGTGCAATTCTGAGTCCAGCATGGATAAGATACACAGACATCCCCAGGTGTCGAGTGCAGAAGCTAACACTTCAGCACGGTTTCTTTTAACGCAGTTCTGCTTGTACAACCTGAAACCTCATCGCCTGACAAAGTTACTGTCAGGCTTGGAAAAAGTCTGGACTCAAACGATCCCACTCTGTTTTCCAACAGTACATGACCATTTGCTTGATCTGTATTCCAAATAGAGATGGTTGAAATTTATCGTTTTGTGTCAATGTTGATCTTCATTGAAATCCAACATTTTTTTTGTCAACCACTGTAATCATAATCTTCCACAGAAAGATCCTGTTGCCACTGGGCAGTGAGTCTTTTTAAATTCACATTGGGTTTTTAGGAATCAGTCATTCTGTATTACCCATGATGGAATAGTCATTAGGCCAAGGGTGCAGAGTCGTTCCGTCCTGTTGCTCTCCTCAGGGGGGAAAAGAGGCGTTGCTACAGTGGTGTACGTCACTGCTTGTGGACACGGTCCCATCGGTCGGGGCCTCTGTGACCTCTGCCACAGTGCCCCTCAGCGTCTGTCGCGCCACTGTGCTTCGCTACCCTCCGAGCTGTCAACAAGCCGTTTGGAGTCTGCCAGCCAGCACCCGCAGTCTGTAACAACTCTTTCTCCCGTGTCTGTCCCCACTTTCCCACGTGTTGTTGTCCATTCTCACTGTCTGCCATCCCTTTCCCCCCTGGATTCCCTCCTCTGCCCTCCTCTCGTTTTTTTTTCCGCAGGGCTCGGTTTCCAGGCAGGGTCACATAACTATGCAGCGGGACTTGCGTAGTTTGCGTCGCCGCTGCTGGTACTCGCTGAGTTCCTGCAGGTAGCCTCTGGACGGCCAGCGCAGCCTCTCCACCTGCTCACGCTCCTCTTCTGCAACACACACACACACGCTATGTAATATTACAAACAAAAGTGTAGGATATTTTGCTGATGAAATTATTGCAACATTTACTGAGCACACACACCATATCTCCTTTCATCGTTGCCATAAACAAAGCCAACAAGGCTTATGATGAGCATGATACTATTTTGTTTACACCAAAAAGGACCCAAAGACCAGTAGTGATAATGTCCTGTCTTCTTGTCTGCTTCATTTAGACTTTACCCTCGTGCCCTTCAGTACCCGTCCATTTGACCTTAAACAAGTCTCTTGTGTATGACTAATGATGACAATAAAACATGCTAATGCCACTAACCGGAGCAGTGTTGCTATTAATCATTTTAATTAGCCTGTTGTTACTGATGTCTAACTGTTTTTTAACATGGCATAGTAAATGCACAAGGCTATAAAAGCTGAGATTACTGAATGTAATGTGAGCCTTCAAACATAAATAAGGAGGCATTATCTCTTACAGGCTGTCTGGGCCAAGTCCTGTTAGACAGATGAGTAGTGCGGACACACTGAGCACAGAGCCCCACTTATCTTCAGCTTCTTAAAGATTTCTTGATATGGGACCAGGGGCTATCGACTGATCTGACAGGGAGAGTACTGCAGCTGCTTACACATATATTCTGCTTTGTGCTGAGATGTTGCATAAAAAATACTGCAGTACTGTGCTGTGCAGTAACTTCATTCAGTAAGTTATGGCAATACAGCACAAAATATAACATTTCATCCATATAACTTGAGATTATCAGGTTATATGCACAGGATTAATGTTAATCAAATCTAGATATTATAAGTTTTAAACTCAAGAAAGTTATTTAGTGTTGAATTATCCTTTTAAAGCTTACTTAGTATTCTCAAACCTGCAGAGAGAGAATATGTTTACTGTAGTGTTTCCGTTCATTTCATCACTGACAGGAAGACACCCTGATTACCGCTCTGTATTTTGCACACTGTTTGGTAGTGCAATGTAGGCCGTGTGACATCTCAGGAGAACAAGCCCGGCTTCCACGAGACTTGTGTGAGACAAAGTGAGCCTGACTTTCTCATACTGTGTTGAAAATCGAGGCAGGTCTTAACGCAGCTCTGCGCACCAGCCCTAAATGCATTTTTAACTAAAAGCCTGGAGGTGCTCAAGCTGAACAGTTGTCAGATGAAGTCTGCAGCCCCCTCAAAACATGAAACGAGCAGATTAATTTAGCTCTTAATTTATCGAACACACTGCAGTGTTTAGTTTGCACAGCCATCAAGCGAGACGGTATTTCACCGAAAGGTCAGTTTTGTTGAAGGTCTCTCGCATGAAAGAGATCACACTGACCTGACAGTTCCAGGAAGTCGGGTTTGTGGCTGAAGATCAGGTAGTTGTTGGCGATAAAGTGGAGGAGCCAGACATACAGCTGCTCGGCATTGTGGCACTGAGGATCAGTAACAAAAGAGAGACATGTATCAAATAGCAGTGAAACACATTTGAATTGTAGTTTTCAGACAAAGAACTCCCTTGCATCAGTTGTAGGCTGAAGCCTAAGGCGACTGCAGCTGAAAAGATTAAGTCTGGCATAAAAACTCACAAAGTATTGTAGAGGGTGTTCTTGTGAAAAATGGCTGAGATTTTCTAAATACAATCACAAAATTTTGATAGCTTAAGTAATAAGGGCTATACACAGCCAACAGGCAATCTGCGACATGTTTATGTTCCCACATCATTTCTTGTTCTCACACACACACACACACACACACACACACTCACTCAAATTTAAAGCTGCACTGACCTTTGCTCGGCGGAGTAGCCGAACCACGCTGATACCCGTTGATGCCAGCTCTCTACTGGGCATGCTCTGAAGGTAAGCGCACACACAGACCTCACATAGGTGCTGCAGTCGTTTCACCTGGTACATCTCAGCACAGACCAGCACTGACATAGCCTGCAGCACACTGGCTGGACACACACACACACACCACCATCTGTTACATGCATTACAATTTACACTTAAACATATAGCACTGCATATCCTGCTTGGTGGGCAAATTCATCTAAAGCAATGTACATTACTATAAGTGGATACTCTTTTTTATAATTCTTGCCTCCAGTGGGAATTAAATCAATAACTGTTTATTCTATCATACAGTAAGAAATAAACAAGTGATGTAAAAATGCCCAACTGCCGTTGCCCCGTAACGGGTTAAAATACAACCCTTTAACAGCAATGGCTTTAGAATCAAGTCTATCTCTGAGTTTACAGCTAAAAAATATAATTATCTAATGGTCAAATCCCAAATCCAGATCACCACAGAAATCTGATCATTTGTTCCTTGGCCTAAAGATCTGTTCACCACATTTCATGGATATCCATTCATATGTTTCTAAAATATCCTTTTGCCAGACAGATGAACAAAGTAAGGCAAAATAGTCAACTCAAGAATTTCTGGCAACTTCAAGTGAGCAAGAGGGGTTGCATAAAATAAACTTTACACATAATGATTAAAATTTTCTGCTCAAACAACAACTTACATTCCCTCTAACAAACCTTTGAGTAATAGTTCTTTTTATCAGAAACATAGGGGTCAAAACTGTTGGAACTCTTGAAGAAAATATAAAATAAAACTGACCAAAGTGGCACCTGTGGTGAAATCCTATTTTTATTTTCTTTAACTGATCTACATTTTCAGAAACCAAATTGATGCCTTTCACCATTTCCTGTTTCACTGTGGTATAAATCCCTTTGTCATTCACCACTATGGGGAAAGCCAACAAGCTTTCAGTTCAGAGGAGACCTGAAGTGCCTAAAATCATTGGAACTACAACTGGAGTGGTGTGTTGCGGTCTCAAGAGACTAAAACTGAACTTTTGGCCATGCAAACCATCAGTAGTTGAGACTTGGCCATATTTGGACCTTTCAACATAACAATGACCCCAAACATACATCATCATCAACACAGAAATAGTTGACAAAATCAGTGTTTTGCAACGGCCATCTCAGTCTTGAATGAACCCTATTAAAAACCTGTGGTCTGAACTGAAGAGGGCAGACCACAAGCGCAAACCAAATAATGCACTGCAATTTTTCTGCATGGTGGACTGGTCCAAGATAGACTGGCTGGCACTGATTATGTGGGACAGCCAGGAACTGCCACTTAGGACAGGCTCCATTCATTTGGCATCACTGGTTCACATTTTGAGCACTGGTTTTGATTGGTTCTCATCTTTGAATTTGCAACGCCTCTCACCTGCCAATCAAATGAATGCACATTGCTCCTCAACTTGCCATGCCATCAGCTATGTATGATTGTGATTTGTTAGTTTCAAAATGCTTATGTCCAATGCCACCCCTCATTATCTGTATAACAAGCCAAAAAGATCAAAAGAGCCTTTCCAGACTCCAGAGATAAAGTCTCTAGAGTTTGATGTTTGATGTTTGATGTGGTCCAAGATCCCCCTGAACCTATCCAGACATTACTGGAAGAAGCTTAGTGCTGTCAATATTTGGCTTCACCAAATATTAATGATAATAGTGCCAACCTATGTTTTGCAGAAAAAGATACAACTCAATAAAAATTTTGTAGTTGAAAATAACTGTTGTAAAATAAAAGTACACGGCTGCCCCATATGTTACCTCCGCAATATGGGTCATTACATGTGCTGTTAATTTTTTACAGTCCTTGCTGCATAAGGAATTGTAAAATTCATCTCACTGCAGCTGCGCTTGAAAAAAGCTCAGGTAGTGTTTGTCAGAAGACACAAACACAGTTGTCACATAAACCCGACTGTGACAACAAATGCAATCCCACTGCTTGCTCTGAGCTGTCAAAATAAAACAAACACATGCATGCTTTCTGACACCCGTACACATCCTTCAAACAAATACCATCAATCATATTGTATAATGCTGTCCCAGTGTCAAATCAAATCATTTCCGATCTACCCTGATTTTCTGTCATTCATGTTAAAGCTGTCAGTCAAATGCCATCCTCAGCCTCCTTCACTTCCTCTTATGAACTCCACGCGACACACATTTTTCACATGCTGCTCTGACAGTCTCATCCACCGTAAGCTAAGCAGCAGTCAGACAGCAGGCTTGATAATTTTGACTGCACTGTGATCTAAATAGAAAACAGAGCATTTCTATGCTCTCTGCAATCATATGTACTGTATAAAATATTTATTTCAATTATTTGCAGAGATTGGAGCTCCTGCGCTGACTTGATACCAGTGGTTACTGTTGCTTCTGGAGTAATTACCTTCATTTGACCTTGAGTGCTGAGCCCTTACATAACAGTGCAGCCGCTGCAGCCTCTGGGGCTCTGTGGTGGCTCTATTTTCCTCTTCTTGTGGCTCAAAGTGAAGCTATATTTCTGGACGTGCTGTGTGTTGTGCAACAAGCCACCGTCTTTTTTAACAAAAACCCCTCCCCCTGTCCCCGGAGGCTGGGTCTTAAGGGCTGTGCTGTTAAAATGACTTCACATACAAATTTCTCCCAGATTTACTTGAAGCCTTGTATGGGTTGATATGAAATCATTACCTTTCAAACGTTTTAACATCAAACTATCATATGCTACAGAATCAGGGGATTAGTGCCGGGTCTACGAGCTGGGTACAGTTTGTGAATTGGCTCTTTAAGCTCTTACCTCTGATTTGACGGTTTCGGCTGATTTATTCTCTTTTGGCAAAAAAGGGAAGAAAAAAATCCCCTCATTTACTGAACATTCACATTGTCTAGTTTCAGCCTCATTGTAATACTGAGAATGTGGATGCCAGCCAGTGTGGCTTATTCTGTAAGTATAAGTATCTGTTGTAGTATTATTTTAGTGAGGATTTAAGAATGCAACACACAACACATAACACAACAGTTATATATTGCTTGGTGCTATCTGTTTCTGTAAATTCAAGAGGGACAGGAGCCGTATCATTACCATATTTGAAGGTCCCTTATTGTAAAACCATCGTTTCCTTTACCATCTACATGTAAGCATTTTTTCACTATATGCGAAAAAAGTGAAACTTGAAACTGCTCCCATTTTGCCATAGCTCCTCATTTAATACTCATGTGATTCTACAAAAGCTTAATGACATCACTCAGGGCTGACAATGTGCACTTTACTGCCCCAAAGGGAACAGCCACACCCACTAACTGAGTCTCATTTTCGAGGCAGTCAATCAGAGCAGTGCTTCAATAGCATAAAGTCAACATCTGCAGAAAACCGCCTAATCTTTACGATGGAGACACGGAGAGGCTGAACACGCTACAAAAGCTGAATTTAGTAGGAGTCTTTTGTTATAAACTGCAGACACATTTTAGAGACGACAGGGAACTTTGTTAAATTACCAAAAACAAGTAAAATATGGGACTTATAATGTCATGAAAATAGACGCACGTATGAGTAAACTGAGGAACACAAGCTGCTTTGTAAAAGTATCTCACAGGTAAATTAAATAAGCATGTACTGAAGCTTAGTCTCAACAATATTAGAACTAATTACTTTGATAAGGAGTGCACGATCTAACAGATAGTGGCAGCAAAAAAAAAAAAAAGGAAAAAAAAGAAAAAGGAAAAA
>OMKZ01015733.1:0-11697 GCA_900302535.1 Neoniphon sammara | reverse complement strand
AGTAAAAGTAGGTGGGCCACACAAACTACGGTATTAGGCCTACATAAGTAGCTTAGGGTCATCATACTGATATCCCTCAACAGTCCTAAAAATCAAACCAATCCACTCTATTCAGTTACTAACTTGCTACGAGACACTATATTCAGAATCTGAACAACATCTGAACCTCATAGCAGGTAAGCACCAAAAAAAAAACAGGTTCTCACACTCACCAACTGAATAGAGTAGCCTATTATTAAGCATCAAAGCCAAGCCATGTTATGTCTAAATGCACAGACATGGACGCAACTTCAACAACTTTCACAACAACCAACTTTGCTATTATTCCATTATTCCATCACTATTTTGTTATGTTGCAGAAACACGCAATGGACTACAATTGTAACAGCCTGACAATTGACTATAGAAAAAAAATACAATACAATTTAGGCCTACCTTTGATCTCTTCTTGGGGTCATAATAATCCATAATCAGGCCTACAGAATAAGGCGCAGACGTTGGGGCTTACTGTTGAGGATATTTATCATTTCATCGTAATCCAATGAGTCTGACAGTTCCCGTTCAAATGATAAGAGGGTGAGGTTGTTGCACCATCAAAACAAATCCTACGCAAAGAGATGGATCCAGCTCCTGTGGTTCCAGTACTTCCGGGATCTTCCTTGATATCCTGTCTGCAGACATATCAGCCATGTCGGCAAATCCAGTGGCCCTCTCCTTAATTTACACCACCATGAATGAAACAGAGACAAACTGCTATTAGCTCATGTTTGGATTGGTCTTTGTACTCATCTGCTAGTATGGCAAAATGTGTAGACTCGTGGAATTTGTTTCTTGATTTTTTGTAGTAATAATGAGGCTGCACATTCCAGTAGCTCATTCTGAGTGTTTTGATGCTCATCACTGTACTATTGCGTGGAAGCTGCTGGAACCTGTTTTCAACTTCTGGGTCATACTTTGAAATCAATGTGAATAAAAAGTTTCAAAAAGTTTCCCCTATGTAGAGCCTCCTCTGTTTCTCTGTGCCCCCTGAGAGAAATGTCCTGTTTGTCACACATCATGACAAATATCTAATACCGCTTTCACATGCTGATGGTTTCTTTCAACAAACACAATGTTACCAGCATCTCCATGCATTTGATTTAGCACAGTCCTGTGACTATTTGGTGCATGGCTTTCTCTGTATGCCGCCGGCTTACTAAGTGCAAGAGTATGTGGCTTACGCTTCTCATGTTTATAACAAGCCTGTCTGATGTGCTTCCAATCTTTAAATCCATCTCTCAAAAATGAATATTCTGTACAACTTGTAGAGAAGCAAAGTGATTTTCCTGATATGACCGCTCCAGGGAAAGTTGTCACTCTTGGTTGAGTCTCTGGTTCATCGATTGCAGACAGGTCTGGTGGCGGAGTCCTCGACAACTCAGCTGGGTCTTGAGGTGCCGGTCCTGGGCTGCTCCGAGTGTCAGTCCAGTGGCATCAGGCACCTGCTCCTCCAATCTTGGTTTTTTGAAAAAACTCGCAATGGACATTTGTTTTGCCATCGCTAACTTTGGTTGGTCTTCAGGCTACTTTTTTAAGCTACAATCGCCTATTAGCTAGCAAAGCAGCAGGGTGCCAAGTTCGAAAACAACCAATTTGGTGCACAATAGTAGACTTCCGTTACCAATGCAATACAAACAGCCAATCGCAGCACACACTATGCATGATTTAAAGTACAAAGAATTTGTATTGGTTAAAATAAATGATAGACAGATTGTTGCCTCCAATCAATACCAAAATGATACCCCCTGCCCTCCTTTATGCAGTAGTATGAAATGAAATACCAGTATCACATAAATAGACAAATTGGAATGCAAACCACACATTAATATTAATTACTCTTACTAATAGCAGATTTAATACAAAGAACAAAATAATATAAATAAAAAATAAAAAAAGCAGCTATTTGACAGCTGTGGGTAGGCCCAGCCAGGCCCACCCATAGCTATGTGGCTGCTAGTAACTACTTAAGTGTTGGACTGTGACTTGGCTTTCATCTGATGGGGGAAATAAAAGAGGGAGGTTAAAGTCAAGTGGCAGTCACATTAGTACTAAAACCAGACAGACACAACATTTGTCGTGTTTCCCATACACATAATTTAAAAACCCATTAGAACGGCGAAAAAAATATCGTACCATATGCAAAGGTCAGAGTTCATGATTGTTGAACCTGCAAATTTGGTGTGACATGTGAAAAAAAGTCTGCAGACTGAACTCACCGCACCATCACACTGCATATGGTCTTGCTGAATGTCCATCAGTTGGTCTCTTGATGTCTGTGATGGTGGTGATGGTGGGGGTAAGGGTGGTGGTCGCTGGCCTACCTGCTGTTCACCGGACCAACTGACAAATTGCCTTGAAGGAGATGTTGAGGATGTCTTTGCTTTATGTGATGGTAGAAGGAATTGTAAACTTTACATTTGTCCATGTAGCCATCAATACCACAAAGCAACCAGAAATCTGAGGTATGACTGTGTAATCTATTGATGTCTCACTAATAATCTCAACAAAAAATAAATAAATAAAAATGCTGCAAATGAGGCACCGCCAAAGCATGTTTATTCTAAGCTAAGTGTATGAGATATGGGAACAGAGTTTTCTAGCTCCAGAAACTACTGAGAGCCAACAAAACCAGGCAAGACACTATAAAACTCTCTGGGAAATGTACAAGGCCGAGACTGATGTTTCCCTACAAGACTGATGTCTCCCAACTTCTGGACCTCGAATTCCAATCAAGAAGAACCTTCATTGATTCTGACATGGTAATAGAACAATGACAGGTCTGTGAAGATCCTTGTCACATACCCTTGCTTTAAGGAAGTTGACCATGTAAGAGAACAGGCAAAAATGATTGCCATTTACACTCTACACCAGATTAATATATTGGTGATCAGAGATGTGAAAATATTTTCTCTTAATGGCTTATTAAAGGTGATGGACGAATTGTGAAGAATCTTCCAGCCAGGCAATGCCAAAAAATAGATGAAATGAAGGTCAGATGGAGCCATACACGAGCAGGATGCTACTTCTTTGTACAAGAAGGCCTTGTCTGAATAGAACAAAAAAAAAAAAAAAGTCTTACAATAGTGGCTGCAGGGGGTATGTGGGAGGGGAGATTTAGGTTCTGGCACCACAATGGCTTCTTTGGATATGTACATGCTATAATAAAAATAAGTTAATCTTTATGAGTATATCTTCTGGCTAATATGCATGGGCTGCTTTGCCTGAGAAGCAGAGGGCAACAGAAGTCAACCTGACAAATGTTGTGGCTCTTGAGCTTCCACTTTCTGAGCTGCAGAAACTCCATGTTGAAGTTTGCAGTTTAATGGCTTATTTGGATATGTACATGCTACTTGGACAGGTGTGCTGTGCTATAATTGCCACCCCCTTGGTTGCTGTTTGTGTTTAATGGCCAGTTTGGGAATGTATAACATGCTACATGGAGAGCGGTGCTGTAATTGCCCTAAGACCAAACATTCATTGTGTTTACATGTTTCTAGGGCATTGGAGGAGTTTTGAAATAATGTTGAAATGTTGAAATAATGTTGAAATGTTGACATTTTGTTAATGAAGGGTATGTGAAAAAAAATATGATTAGTGTGCTTTATTATTTTATAAGCAATTAAATCTCTTTTCTGTTTATTATAAGTATGTTTATCATATTTCTGACAGCTTATTTTAAGTACTAATATATATTTTTTTGGTTGTAAACGTCTTTCCACAGTCTTATTTCAGGACATTGTCACTCACATTAGCTGTTGGTTTTAAGCATATTTGTCTGATTTTGAACAAATAAACTGAAAAAATTGTTGGTCTTGTCTTGTCAGATTAGCTTGTTTTGTCTCTCAATATTAGCTTTAAGACCTGTGTGTGAGTTTTTGGGGACTATATATTTTTGTTTTAGGAAATCTTTGCCAAGCCAACTTTTTTTGTTCTGATGGCAGATAATTTTGCTGAATTCAAATAATATTTTCCCTATTATAGTATTTACTTTCTCATTTTTGTGGACTTTTTTTTTCCAGTTATTCTTCCTGCACTTCATTCTTTGCACCACACTTTAGCCTTGCCTCTGTATTACCTCTTTTGTCCTCTGTTTTTCTTTTTAACTCTCCTTAATTCTCCCTCTCTCTCCCTCACTTTGTCCATAGTTCATATTACATCATTCAAAGTAATCTCCTGTATGGCGTGTTCTCTGTCATAGTTTGTCAGTAATGAGGGAGTCCGCTCAATCAGAGAGGTCAATCAGTACGTCTTTCTATTTTCAAAAATCACCTCCTGCCTTCTAGTTCCCTCATTTCCTTTATGAGTTGCCTTCTTAAGTACATTCTGAATAAGGTTTAGAGGCATTACAAACAAAAGAGAAATGTTCTCAAAGATGTGCACTGGAATAAATTAACCACTCAGCTTTACTTCTTAACATTGAGTTCCATTACCTAAGAACACTCAGGAGTTCCTTGACATTTTGGCAAAGCTAACAGAAAGTACATTCAACATAAAGATCATGATGTTAGCAAGGTTTGGTACATCTTTTGTACTTGGTAACCTTGGCTCCAAATCACACAGCCGTGTCTTGTATTATTACTCATTAGTAGCGGTTGTCAGAATACCATAAACACAAATACTGTTACTTTATAATGTAGAAGTAAAAGTAGTCATCAAAATTACTACTTAATTAGCAAGAAAATATCTAGGAATACTCAAAGTAACTTCATAACTTAATACATTCTTCAAAATAATCAGGAAAAGGTCAACTAGGTATCAGAGTTTGTCGAAATTTTTTTTTAATTAAATAATAATAAAAAAAAAAAAAAATAAGCCAAGTAGACATTCAAACATGCCCAGGTAATACTGTAGTAAATAGCACAATATAAAATGATTAATTAAATCTTTATACATCATAACATAAATTAAAGAATTTTCATCCACAAGACACTTTCATAAATCATCCAAACTAGATAAATTTCAAATGTTGGATTGCAAGACTTTTGCTGTAGGTGACCTACATGACTAAATCAAATCTCTCACAGGCTGCAGATGCTGGGAGTAGTGTTGATTTTGATTTTGATTTGAAGAAAGCAATACAAAAGACCCATACTACCTGTGGACTGGCATGAAACATGCTTGTCCAGCTCTCCTTTTCATGAGCTTCCTAGCTTCATGGATGCGAAGAACTCATGTTCATCAGAGCTGCCACTGTTTGAGCAGGCATCGACATCCAAGTCAATGGTGAGATGACTTGATTTAGTCAAGCCCTGTGGTATAAATAAAATGTTTAAATCATTTGAGTCTGCACATCTAATTTAATTATAAAGGGAGGGATCTCTGTCTGTCTGTCTGTCTGTAGGTATGTCTGTCCTTTGATTTTCGCTGTCATTGACGGAACAGAAAGACAGAACTCAACTACAAGGGCAGTGCAACACCCAGACAGTCTTCAGCATGCAAATACTTGCAGTTTCAACTTTCAACTTTTTAGTTTCAAAGCGCGCACACGCTTAGAGTTTTGTAGTTCCTCAAAAAAGGCAGCGGCTGCAAGCATTTTTGGATTTACCTTTGTGAGATGAACATGAAGTACATGTGAACTTCTGCGCCTTCGCCCACAGACTAACGTTATCAGAGCGGAGCAGCGAACTCTAGCAATAACAAACAACACTGACCAACACACACTGCAGCCCAGAAAGGATTTGTTGAGTGTGAAGTTGTTTGGATGAGCAGCTCTCAGGAAAGCTGCAAATGGCAGTGCTGCAGGCCAAGCAATCAGCCCCCTCCGATAGGCACATTATGAATGGGCTCTGCGCTAGCTCTTCTCTAGTCCTAAAGAGTGTATATCAAAGCCAAAAAATTTCGTCTTGAATTGCAGGTTGGTAATATATTTATAGGAATGTGTTTTGAGGGCATATTCCCTTACCCTAACCAAGCGGCTAACTCTGGGGCTGAAAAATGAAGCCAATGTGTTAGTGCCAAAAACTGCAGTTCCTTGAATGGCCACTTGAGGCTGGCAAGTCAATCCCCATAGACCCCCATGTTAAAATGCCCAACTTTACAGCAGAGATAAACATGTTAACAGCCTGGTACAAAAAAACGATTTTGATCTCAATAGCTCATCGCCCCCTTTGTGACAACTGTACGGGGGTTGAATTTTCGTAAAAGTCACCCGTTTAGTTTATATTAAGGGTACAGTGTGTTAAGTTGAAGACAGAAATGGGATATAATATTCATAAACTTGCTTTTTATTAATATGTAAAATGCAGAAATGAAGAATTATAGTGTTTTCATGAAGTTACAATGTCTTCTTATCTATAAAAGGCGCAGGTCTTCCTATTATGTCTGCTGCCATCTTGCGTCGCCATTTTTCTACAGTGCCTAAGACGGACAAACCAACCCAAAGTCATCTGCAATAAACATAATATTCTCTTGTAAGTTGTTGGCAAAAGTGGTGGTGGTGCTAGCAAGCCAGTTGGTAGTGAATTGCTAGATACCAAAGGGAAGAAAAGTGGTTGGTTAGTTGTGGCAGAGATGATTACACATCCATGGTGAGGATTATAAAGCTGCCTTACAGGCGACTGTCGGGGCAAAAAGCGCCCTCGGACTTTTTTCTCTGGTTGTGTCATGGGACTGCGGAGAATTGGATCATACATATGGATCATATCTATGGATTATACTGCAGAAATGAAAACACAATGAAGCACAAAGAGAACAGCACAGACAAAGGCAGAAAACTAGAATAAATATCTGCACAGCCTCTATGTCATGGAAATCACTGAAGATGGCCAAAGGTTTTCAGAGTGACGCAAAAGTTGTGTGTTTTCTCCTGCACAGGTAACGAACCTTCATAATTATCTTGTATGTTAGTACGATAGAATGTTTGCAGTCTAAATAACTTAGTAAAATGTCAACTACATTACCTTTTCAATCGTCATTGCAGGTAGTAGCAAGGTGGCGCCACCTACCGTACAGGAGTGGAATGACTTTTTTTTGTTGAGTGAGAAATTGGGGGTGTGGCGTGAAACCGTGTGAAATCAACCAATTGCGTGACTCTCACAGCGAATGCGTGAGAGTTAGCAGCTATGCATACATTTGCAGAAAAAGACATTTTAGCTCATTAGATTATGGTGACTGACTGCTCGTCATATGTATCGGATGAAGCAGACACAGATGCCTGAATTTAATGTGCAAATTAAGCTATAGGCCACAGGGAATTTGTTTTTATGCTCTTTTTACATGTGTCGTTTTGTGTGAATTCTGTGAAAATGTAGCTAGACCATTAAATTCAATTTCCCAGCGACGCTGCCAATAGTGTATACCACTGACTTATAATATCTCTCTTTTTTTATTATTATAGATAAGTGGCAATCTTTACTCTTACTGAGTTTGATAGGATGCTACACTGAAGCATTTGACTGTTAGGCTACATGAAATATGAAAAAGCTAAATGTAGCTAACAAAGCAGTTATATAAGAACAATTGGGATGACAGTGATGTCTACGATTTCCCCCCATAGACCTACCTTGATAATAACTTGTTTTCTTGTTTGCATGTACAGTTGTAAGCCTAAAGTAGTGGGTAACTTAACAGTTAAATTTGTCTATTTATTGATTTGTCTGTTTACAGCTTTCCTCCAGGTGATCCGGACAGGTTGGATCACTGGGTGTTAAACAAGAAGACAGCTGGACTCCCAACAATTTTTTCCCTCTATGCAGTCTGAACGTTGAGTCTTCACTCCTTCACTGATACCAGGAGAGTTACCACCCTCCTGGGTTTTGCAGATGTTTGATGTTTGATCACAAGGTTTAGAAAGTGACAACAGGTAGATAAAAATATGATACCCCTTTTTGTATAATTCAAACGTGTATGGTTGAAGTAATGCAATGGAGATATAATGTAGCAGCAGTTATATTCAACAAATTTTCACTCTGAACCACTTGAATTTAACCTGTACTATGGATGTTTCAGTAAATGCAAGATTTGACTGGAATTTGTTAACTTGTTTTCTGTGCAATGATGGTCCTGTTGTATAAAATGGATCAGAGTAAATATACATATTTATTTTAAAAACTTCATCCATCATTTCCAACATATTTTGAGAAATCATAATGGTGATCTAACCCCTTGTTATCACTGAGAATTTAGATGGTATTCATATGGAGATGTGGACCAATTTGGCACAGATCTAGTAGGTATGTAAAAATATTGATGCATGTACTGGTTTTGTATAGACAGTTCTTTAGCAAAAATGCATTACCTTCCATTAGAAAATTTCTGCCCCATGGCAGAAGAGGTAAACACTGATGCTTTGTTTTTTTATTTGTATCCTATAAATTACTGATTCTTTCCGCTGACATTCAGAATTTAATATGTAATAGTTGTTTGTCAGCAGTAAAGACAAAAGGAGCAGAAATATAAATACTTATTTATTGAAATGTGCAATAACGACAAATTGGAACTGGCTATTTTTTTTCTAAATGGGAACATTTAAAAGGGAAAAATGTAAAACTGTGACACTGCATACAAAGGTATAAAGTCAAATATAAAAATGTAAACCAATGTAAACCAAAATATACACAACCAGGGCAAATGTTAATGTTTATAAAAGACCCATGCCAGGATGAGGAGAAGTAGAGATGATGAAGATGAACAGATGAACATCTGCATCTCTGGATCAGGGCACATGGTCTTCATGCCCAGAGATACTGCAGGTGAAGATGGTGCAGGTCTTCACTGTGAGGAGCTTGATGCCGCTGCAGTGAATAAGGTGGACATCCACTACTGCTGGATGTCTACCAATGTCCTCAGGGTCTCTGCTGCTCTGTGGTCTCCACAAAATGACTATGGGAGGGAAATAATTATAAGTGGTAAGTACCAGAGGAAATGGAAGAAGTAAAATTAACAGTAAAGAGTGGGTCATTGTTTTGTTTTGTTTACACTATTCTTATGTCACAAATATAAGAATGTAATAAGAGGAGAGCAACACTCGAAGATTTTCATGACAATGCTGTTGCTGTGTGTGGTGTGGTCACCAGTTTTTCAACTGGCCATGGCCTTAATGAAGACATGTTATTGAAAGATATGTAAACACCATTCTATTACAAACATGGAAATCTCTTTCCTCATTAACATGCAGAAATAAAGTCAGTAAAGGTGATCAAGCATGGCCGTAGTAAGAACAGTATCACCCAGCCAACTAACGTTTCTTGAGAGTAGGTGACAACCAAACAAACTACGTCTCTGAAGTCCAGGTAAAAATGTGTAAATATTATAAAATACATTTTGGTTTCCAGCATTAGGTAGCTATAAGCACAAAAGTACGTTACTTCAACTTCTAAGTTAACGCTAAATGCTGGTAAGTTAGGGTTAGGGTTTTAGGAATTTAGGAATTTAAAGCAAATTTCTAAAAGTCTGGACACAATTTAACATGGTAATTTAGTGCGAACAGCTGGTAATAAACCTTTAATGTATAAACCTTGTGCAACGTAATCTCAACAACAGATAACTGATGAGTCCGACTTTTATTCGGCGTTTCACATCAACTTACCTTAAGTAGCTGGAACAACTAGAAACAACACCGTAGGCTGCCATGGGTAGTTTAGCATCAGCAGTCCCTGGCTTCGAGCTAGGTGGGCGATCCCACAACCACCAGGCTTCCCTCGGCACACCTCAGCTCCACCCACGCTCTGCCTCTTTGCCCATATTTTGATTAACTGGCAGTTGGTTGGGGCTAGGCCCAGCCAAGATAGCAACGCTCAGACCGCCCCACCAAAACCAAAACCTCTCTTCAGAAACCTATGGGTGACGTCATGGAGACTACGTCCATGTTTTTATAGTTTATGACACTAACCCTAACCCTGACCCTGACCCTAACCTTAACCCTAAACCCTAAACTTAACCCATGCAATGCTGCCCTCAGAACACATTCCAATGAATATAATACCAATCTCCTCTTGAACTGATACAGTACATAAAGATACATTACCAGCTTTTAAGATGCCCTCCTCTGTGGCCTAGGATGTCCTGAATTCCAGTGGGTGTATAGCTGCAGCAAACAGGTCAGGATCTTTCATGACATCTCCAACATTTCTAAATCCCAGTAGGGCTGCTGTAGGGCTTCAAGAAAAGATCTACAGCCTTTTGAGCTTCTCCTGCAGCTGGTTTCAGAGTTGGTAGCATTAAACCCATATGTACAGATGATTCCCTTTGGAGGGTGTTCAGGGCCATGGCAACCGGCCTCATCACAACAGCACATTCAGCCAAATATCCCATTTCAGCTGGACAGAATCTGTGAAACACAGTTGACAGTGAAATCAACTATAATTCACGCACAACCATGTAAAATAAATGTGTGTTCAAGAGAGAAACAGACTGAAAACGTGTGAATGATTACTGTCAAACAATTAATGTGAGTTCCGACTAATTACTTTAAATGCTCTGCTTCAGATCTCATTTTCTTTCCACAAAGACACTTAGAGACCTCCGAAGTGTTATTGGGTGAAAGGAACTGAAGTTTGCATTCACACTTCAGTTTCAAAAGCCATGGTAGATTGTGAGAGACTCTTGTAAGTTTTGCAGCATTGGCATCAGTTGTTGCAACAAGATTCAGTAGACAACATGCACACTTATGGGCTACGAGAAAGATACTCAAGGTCAGTGTCATCATCTATATAGAGACATTTTGATACTCCACCTCTAAGTCACTTTCATCTTCATGAAGGATGTTCACAAGTGATTTCCTCCTCGTTCTTTTCCATGGGTCCTCAGGAAGTTGGAGCCGCTATCTGTTGTTGTCCAGGTCACCTCTTCCCTGACGTGTTGCTCTGAATGTATTTCCTCTAATGCCACAGCAAGGATATCAAATGTGTGGGAGCTTTTCATGTGTCTGAGAGCAGCACAGCAGACCAGCACAGCAGAGCAGCTCTCTAAAGAGGTCTGGTCTATCCAATGACAAGTGACACCCAAATAACTACAGAGTCTGGCAGTCCTGTAGTCTGTTGTGTCAGCAGTGTGCTTTTTAATGATTGACAGTCATTGAAAAGGCTCATGAAAATTCAGGAAGCTGAAAAGACCATTGTGCTATTCATAGTCTTTGCAGCCTCCTGAATTTTTAGGCATAATGTTTTCCTTGTCATTACTGTACACTGAGGTTGCAGGGTTTCTGCCACAACCTTGAATGATGGCACCTCAACCAGAGAAAACGGTTGGCTGCCTCCACATATGAAACTGAGCAAAAGCTTGTCAGGCCTTGCGTTACCCGTGGGACAGAGACAGAAAATACATTTGTGATCTTCGCATTCTTCATAGGAGGTTTGTCAGTAGAGGAGGATTTTCCCTTTCTGCTGGACTCCATACAGTCTGTTGACATATTCAGTTTATTGGGGCGAAGAAAAAAAAATCAAGAGGCTAAAGAGGATTATGCTTTAAAATAGACTCAACATTACAGAAAAGACTTCAAATTCAATTAGCTGAAGGCTCCTGTGTGCTTTGCAACACTTGTGGAAAATCAACACTGCCATCAGTACTCATAACAACTTACAGGTACTTTTTGATGTCATATCATTATGACAAGCTATAAGATCAAACACCTGACCTTTTATTATTATCCAGCTGATTTTCTCTGTACATGTCCAATTATGTATGACATAATGCATGCAAAATTATGTATGCATGTATACC
>OMKZ01015730.1:12170-36116 GCA_900302535.1 Neoniphon sammara | reverse complement strand
AAGGGTAGTATATATAACTTGCTGTATCCTTCCTCCAACACGCTCCTGTTTATGATGGCGGCAGAGCACATAATCCAGAGGTCAAGCACCTCATATACAGAATGGCAGTGAGGTATCTTTGCCAGTTGGCCTTGTGATTAACAACCAGTCACTGAGGAGAAACTGGAGGTAGACTCCTGCTGCAGGACCTCATGCTTTGTCGTGTCTCCATGACTCCTAACTTTCCAGAGAACAGAGTTCTGTCTCAAAGTTGAGCCGCTCAGGCCAAGGATTTTCCTTAACCTCTTTTGAGAAATGGACCGCAGGGTGAATTCATAAAAGAGCAGTCTGTTGGACAATTTGTCTTTTGACAGAAGGGAACATTGGAAGCCACCAGAGGGTGGTCAGTGTTGAGTGGCACAGGCGTGCCTGGGGCGGTACCTGCAGGCCATTCTGCCTCGTGATTTGTCCTGGATGCAGAGAGGAGGGAGCTGCAGCGCGGGCTGCCATCTGGCCCCGGCGAGGGAATTGGGTGGTGAAGTGCGGGCGGCGGGTGTGCATTCAGTGTCAGTACGGCTCCATCAGGGCTGTTTGTGAACAGATGTTCTGTGGTGCGTTCGCTCCAACTCGGCTCAGGAGGGAAGACGTGTCTATCAGTGGCTGGAGGCTTTCAGGGGAGTCGCAGACTCTGACCTTGAGGCTGCGGCATGTCAATCCCTGTCTCCTAAAGCCCTGAGAGACTTCCAAACACTGCCCTATTTGGATATCAAATAGACAGAATTTTGTACAAATACATTTCATTTTAGATTTAAGTGGGCACTCAGAAAAGTTAGCGTATTATCAAAAACCTGATGAATTTTCCATAAGCTTGATAAAAGTCCAACGATATATTACAGCTCTCGTTCCACAAAATGTAGCGGTAGTCAGGGTTTCTGCCAGGAGATCAGCTTTCCATTCACTCAGTGTGTATTATGCTGCCTAATGTACAGCGGACAGAGTAAAATGCAAGGGCAAGAGTATCCATATCCTTCGTCTCCATCATCCGGATCTTAGCAATCAATAAGCGTTTAATCAGTCAATTATATGGCACTAATTTAACACCCTGCAGGTAGAGCCATCGTCGAGCACTTCCCCATGAAAATACAGGCCATAGGAAATTTATCTATTGGAAAATGTCAGAGCAGAAAATGAAGTTTTCAAGCGGGGGATGTAAAAATCGACAACATGTCGTCTACACTGTAAGATAGAGAGCACAAACCGGATTCTTCCACACCGCTGTCTCCTCATCTTTTTGCACAGAGCTACAGTTTTGGGCTTTTGGGGGAGGAAAGGGTTAAAGAGATGATGGAGGAAAAATGATCGCAGCGTAGTTATCAAAATCTTGTAGAGAATGTGCTGAGTGGAAAGATGCCCCATGGTAGAGCATATCCTCCAACCAGCAGTGCTGCAGAGCGCCTCTTTAATCAGACAATTTGAACGTCTTGATAGTGAAGTGAATATTTTAACGGCTCACATGACATTTCGAGGGACCCCGGCCCATAGCAGAGATTACAGTGGAAACGTATGATCGCCAGCCATATTGTTGTATGTGGGAGAGTGAATAGTATTGTGACTAGCAGGCTGACATCACATTTCCATTGCTAAACACCGCTCATGTTCTGCTTATTATTTATTCGACAAATTTCCCTGCCTTCTCGCTGACAACAGTCATATTTGTAAAACTAAACTCTGCGAGGCGAAAAACAATGCTTATTTGTTCATAAACTGAAAACTGATGTTTTATTTATGGGCAATGATTACAGAAAACAGAGCTGAATTGATGTTTACCTAATAGGGAGCAAAATAAGAAAGTCCCACATAATAGCAGAGTTTGTTGGCGACTTGGCTTGTAATTTCTGGTGTCAATATTTGAATTGTTGGGGGAAATATTACAGACAAGGCCGGTGTCGGACTGCAGTTTAGCTCCTCATCTATAAAAACTAACATCTGTTGAAGCATACATTAAGTTTAAAAATAACTGTACAGAGATCACTGGGTAAAGTACAGTCAACCAGATGTCGTTTTAAAAGTGCCAGATGGAACAATGAAACCGGGATTGGAAATTAGAAAGCACTGTGAAAGGTCAGATCAATTAAGAAAGCTGCGTTGGCTGCCATATGACAATTAAGGCAAGTTTAAAGCACTTGAGCAACGGGGCAGTGGAGTGGCTGTCGCGGGGAGAACTTCTTGGGGGCATAAAAAAACGTGTGTGTGCAGGACGGGAAGCTTCCTGGACTGAAGTGCATTTACACCAGGTCAAGGTTAATGACCCACACAGATAAACCTGATAGAACGCCTCACAGCGCTGCTCACGACCTTTGTCCGTCAGTATTAAGGAGCCAATAAATTACAGCCGTGACTTTAAGTGACATTGAAATTTACTCTGCTCTAATGAGAGAAAGAGAGAGAGAGAGAGGGAGAGGGAGTGGCGAGTTTGAGGAGGAAACAGAGTGATACAGTAGTTAATGTGGAGTATGCTTGGTTTGTTGTTTTTGTTCTCTTTCAGGTTAACATTTCCATGTGAAGGTATTCATTCATTTCCCTATTTTTCTCCACTTGATGCACGTTCTTTTGTGCTTGATTTTTTCCTTTTTCGTTCTGTGTGATTCCTGCATGTTTTCAGGTGCAGCAGCAGGGAGACAGCGCTGCATCTATTCCTGCATTTTCATTTTGTTTTGAACCATTTCGGTCATGTAAGCAAGCTATAAAAGGTAACGTGGGCTCTGTTGTCCCAGATGCCTGCGAGCTCCCCCAGCACCTGTGACTGTAGATGGACCACAAGGGGGCAATATTTGCATTGTTTGTCTGCATCCTCCCCAGGCACACAGATTTGCATTTATGTTTTGCATTTGCACATTTGGATCAAGTACAGTTTAGTTTGTTCATTTACATTGCAACATGCAAACATAATGTTAACAGAAACCACGATAAGCTGTTTCCTGTAGCGAAAACCGCCTGCACTGTCTGACTAACAGGATCACAAGCCCTTTATGTACAATTTACAGGCAATAACATCTGACACGCTCACACACTGTATTCTCTTTTCACTCAGAAGTCTATTCAGCACTTATCTGTACTTTGGTGAAATTTAACAGAGTAACATCTGTTGTCTTCCTCTCCTCCAGTACCTTTTCCTTTGAACTGTGGATTAACAAGCCATTGTTCTGAGTGGTCAAGCATGCAATGGAGCTGCCTAGTACAAAATGCTGAAAGGTGGGAGATCTTTTCCCCACTAAACTCTCTGAACAAGACCATTTAGGAATTTCTTAGACAATTTGTTCAGCTGATTCCCCCAAAGTTCTGCTGTAAGCACTTTTGCACTGTGCAAACGGAATTATTCATTGTATAATGATAACATAAATGCAGTGGCAACAGAATTTAATGCACTCATGGAGAGTAACTTTATTTACTCATAAAAAAGAATAAATTGAACTACTTTTTACATATCAGGGCTGTGTAAAACGATTCATTTGAACTCTGTCCTATCACACTGAGAAGGATATATGTAGGGCCTGCTAATATCTCCATTTGCATGTCCTTAAAATACAGTTTTAATTATAGATAAGCCTAACCTGTGATAGCACCACCTCTAAAGCTGCTGCAGAATAATACGACACACTTATAATAATACGTACTATGTTGTTACTCCAGAATTTTTCAAGATTAATGTTAACGCTGACCGATAAGACAGCCGGAGAAAGTCACAAGAAAGCAAAATCTGGATTCACACCTGACAATACACCTGCTGACCGCTGTGATAATAGGAGGAATTAATCAATACAAAGCCTGCAGCTCTCCAAACACGTCTACAGATATTGAAATTTCCTCTGGAATGTGTTAATTTAAAGTATTGCATATTGTTGTGCATCCTCTCCTACAGAAAAGGTCACTACTAACCTTTACAGCAGGTACCTGCCTGCTATGCTCTGTTTCTATACTGTCCACTGTACACTGGGCTCTGACTGGGCTCTTTTCCCAGTGTTTTGTCCACATTGATTGTTAGGCTGCTCTGTTGGAGTGTTGGAATTAATTAGATAATTTGTATAATGGACTTAGGCACATAAAGACATGCGGGGCTCGATGGAGTGGCGGCATCCTGCGGCTCCCGTTGTCCTTGAGGAACTCTCATCCAGATGTTCAAACGGATTGGAGGCTGACCTCTCACCCACTCCTAATTATCATCTGAATGACAACATGGCCCAGATCAATAGTTCCCAGTCGCAGTTTGAAGATCACAGATAAGAAGCCACCTTGTTGTCAGAGAGAAAATGCTAATGTAATTAATGTTCAATAATCCTCTGGCAAAAGACCTGTGTGTGGATATTAATACCGGGTGTTTACTCAAAACTGGGCTGTGAGGGAAAACACAGACACCTGGCAAACAAGGTTGCAAAGATTTTGGAGGCAGTTTCAGTTTTCTCCATGTGAACCTGCAGTATTGTTTAGGTTTCCCGGTGAGAGGATAACTCTTGCTGAGGTCAATGGGACTCTGATATCCCGTCTTTTGAGCGGTGTGGAGCTCCCTCATTGCCGGTGGATGTGTGTGTGTGTGCGTGTGTGTGTGGCCAGCCAGTCTGAATCTGCGCCACACACACTGCTGTCATCCAGTCACTCAGAGGCACCATGATTCAGGAACTGAGGCGCTGAAATTAATGGTTTAATTACACTTTATGCTAATGGCACAGTCATGTGCATCCCCTTCTGAGGTATTTAAAGGGATACTTTGACATTTTGAATTTCAGTTGGATATTTTTCTTCAGCAGACAACTGGTTGTTAAAATTGTTATCATTTCCTCACTGACACCAGGGGACCCTGAGAGCTCAAAACTCACAGCTAGCCACCCTAACAAGCCATTTTAGGGGAGAAATGTCACACAGAGATGGGGATAAACTGTGACCAGCCATAATGTCTGTTTTTGTTATTTCAGAATATGAAATGAAAATAGGGGCATGTCAAACCAAGATCCAAATATTTGGATTGTAGCTGTCTAAAACAAATCAGTAGAGACACATATTATTTTTCACAATATTATATTGATTCTCTAGCCCCTTGTATTGATATAAATCATTTATGCCCTTCATTTTCATATGATATTATGACATTTACATTTTAGTGCATTGTATTAATTAAGTGTATTGTGCTAACGGTTTTCTAATATTTTTTAACAACTGTGTTTAAGGAATTTTGAATTATACTGTTTTGAGTCAGTTTGTCACCTGATTTATTATTAAAATATGCTGTGTATTATATTAGTCTGCCCATATGTTATGCAGTGGGTTGTATTTTAGGTTGTCAAGTAGATTGGTTGTAGATTGTAAATTGCATCATGACTCATGTATCGTGATACATACTGTGAGGTCTTTGCTGATTTAGATGGTCTCACCACAACACACTGAAAATGCTGCTCTCTGTTTCTTCCATTTCAGTCTAAACAGCTGAGCCCACCGCTGCTGCTGTCTGATACTGTTGCCCTATAGCTGCTAATGCACTGACCCCTTGATGACACCGATACCTGTTCCCTTCCTGTGTTCCTCCACAGTGCGTGTCGACGTGTGTGTTCCTCATATTGATGCCAGCTTGGCCTGTGCCTGCCACAGCTCAAGACTCTCTGACTGACTGAGTTCATGATTAACTTAATTTTTTTTTTTCCCTTCAAAACCTCTGCTCACAACAGTGCTTCCCACTGAGGCATTAGCAATTTCTCTGAGAAGTTGCACTCCTCATGATTCAAAATCATAAACCCAGCATGTGTCAATGAGGATCCAATCCCAGATTTTTTGCAACAACGGATAAAACAGGTTGCGGGGAAATAGGCAGAAATGCCCAATTAAAGAAATTGTTATTGTGAAATAGCACTGGATCTCATCGGGATTTCCTTCAGTAACCATCCCATTCCAGCGAAAATGATCTATATGAGCAGTGATGAGAGGAGGGGAGGGATGTTTATGTGTGTGTGGGAGGGTGTGTTCGTTACAAGATGGAGAGAGATGGAGTAATACAATTTATTCCTTAAGTGAGGTAAAGGCCATATTGCCTACCATTAACAGAGCAGAACGTCGGCACGGGCTGATAATTAAGTAATCCATGAGAGCATGAGCAATATAGGACAATCACTAACATCCTCTGCTCCTTTGCCACATCAAGCCACTCGGCGTTTTTTCACCAACATCATTTTAGATTATACTGGAAAATATTATTGCATTGTGATTTGAAACTGCTGCTACAGAGGAAAATGTTCTGCTCCCAGCTCCAAACTAATGATTCCAGTGAGATGAACTCATTTCAAATACGCGTGCCGCCTGTCACACTTTTTTGATTTGCTTCTCTTTACAAAGTTTGAATTTCATATTTAGTTTAAGTTGAGTAGTGATGGCATTGCCTCATAAGTTGTTGGTAGTGTATTTTTTAAATGCTCATATTGTGTTTTTTTTACTGCATGCTTGATTCATAATGCAGATTTGCTAGTGTTTGCTTTGCAGCGTCCTTACCTGAATCAGAAATATTAGGAAAAACCTCAATTTTTGCAGGTTTCATGCAAAACATCGTTTTCTGTTTGCATCTTTCGCCTCAAAAATGGACAACAGCCCAACCTGCATTTCATCATGTTGGTCCAGTCGCTTTTGAAATATTTATCCAGATTGCAATTTACAACAATCCACAATTTACTGCAGCAGTCTGTGTCATTCATCTCCCCGCTTGTCCAAATGCATTTCCTTTGTTACTTAAAAGAAATCGAATCATGGGAGGTTTAGGACAAGACTCTTCAATTGCCTTTTTTTCCCCACTCCTTCTAACAAACGGGAACATTTTAATTCTTGCTTTCATCCCTCAAGACTGAAAATACAATTTCATGATCACCTCGCTGCTAGAGCCATGTTTAATAATTCCCAATTATGCAGCCAGGCACCTAGTCCACAGCGTGAGCCCCACCAAGCTGCCTGAACAGCAGCTGGCCCACTGCTCTGTGTGTGTTCAGTCACCTTGATATCATCGATGAGCATGTTCCCCCATCTTAGCAGGTTACAACGCCAGGACCTATGCTGTTGTATTAATAATACAGCATGGTATTGTCCAGGAGGGAGTTTACTCTGTGTCTCCAGCCCCTGCCTTTTTTCTCCAATTTGTTACGCAGTTTACCCAAACATGGAGCACGCCGCTCGGTTCCCTGCATGTGGCGGATGCACAGACGCACAGGGACAACTTGCCCTTATTGTATGAGAAAAATGCATGACTAAGAGCTGCCTTTGAAAGCGCCTGCAGTTTACAAGTTTCAGATGAATAATTGTTTGTCCTTATTTCGGTTCAAACTTTTTATTTGAATTCAGTTGAGGCACACAATGCATAAAGGTTCATAACCAGTCAATCTGATAAGCTGGCAATTTACTTCTCAAAAATGTGACAACTCAGAGAAACATTAATATTATCACCATCCAAGTAGGTGAAGTTTGGATATGTAGAAATACCATGTGACTGTGAAATAAAAAGAAGTGACATTATTGTAGACACAGGGCAGGACTGCCGATATATTGAGGCTTGAAAAAATAATAAAAAAAAAACCATTTAATATCAACCAGTCGCCCTTGTCTCTCACTGATGGAGTTGAGGATATAATTTTACTCCACAGTTTCAGGCGTGTCGATCTGCAAAACCTGCAGTGAAACCTGCCTCAACCTGCTTAATGCTCGAAAAATGTTAAAAAATCTGGGGATTCAGTGTTTTGTTGAGGTGGAAAAGCCTCTGAATCGGAGTTTAGGCCATCCTGGGACACTAAAACTCTCCACTGAAACTCACACTGATGAAATTCTTTTAGGTGGGTAAGCAACTCCTTCAAATGGTCAGATTTCAAGGTGGTGAATATTAGAACAAAATACTGGCTATCGCTTTGGTGCAAAAAGCAAAACCCCCAAAATAAACCCTTCAAAAACCTGAATCAGTAAAACCCTACAGCTTATATTAGAAGACGGCAAGCCATAGAGCCATATAAGGTGAAGAAATTGTACTAAAAACACATGAAGAAGATCAAACCGCAGCAATTTCGATACCATTTTCCTTTACATCTTACAATCAAGTAATCAAATCAGTGACAAATGAGAAGCTGATCTTAACTCTCCACATCAATTGTAACTGAAAATAAGTTGAGGTCCTGTTTAGCCCACCAGTGCTTTGCTGTCTTGTTTGAAAATGTTTTTCTTTGCTCAGTGTGTCTTTTCTGTTTCCTTCCTGCTCTTTGTTCCTCCACTAAACATATCTCTTACTCACCCTGGGTGTCGCAACGGGACGTTCTCTCAGCCTCCAGCAACGCTTTATATGAGACTATTGCCTCGGCTTGTGTTGTGTAATGCTACATTACAGTATGTGGCTTGTTTTTTTTTTTCTTTTTCGGATATTTTTTGTTTTGCAGTTTTATTCCTAGTGGTCCCCTGCCAGACCCCATATGTCAGCTGAGGCTTCAGTCATGTTTTTCTTGCCAAATAAATACCAATTTCCACCTGGTCTTAATGCACGAGTCCTAATGACCAGAAGTATATGCAACAGAGTGGGATGGAGGGAGAAATAACATCATTCACAGCCCAGCACCCACCTGACCACCCACTCACTCACACACACACACACACACACATACACACCTGTAATGTCAGTGCCTGAGTCATCCAGCACATTATACAGTGAAACTACGCGGGAATGAAAAAGTCTCACTATGACAGGTCAGTAATGACACAATACTGTTCATTACTTTATTTTTTTAAGCTTTCGCTTTTTTTTTTTTTTTTTTTTTTTGTTCATGTCACCTTTAATACCGGACTCCCCCTACATATGGAAACAAGCTTAAAATTAGTGATTGCAGGTTACGTAGAGGTCAAAAGTCTGATCAGAACCATGTGTCGTGAACATTATGTGTGCATTTTTCATGTCAGTCCTTGTGGAAATCAATCTTTGCAGTGACCCACCCATGTGCTCTCAAAAGTTGGGGAGCATATTTATGAGCTTACTGTATACTTCCATGGTAAAAAGCATGCAGGGTAGTATTTATTCATGTGTAAAAAAAAAACAAAAAACCTGCAATACATGCTATTCATAGAGATGTAGACTATATTCAAGCTGAAATAATGAAGAAACTTGTTGGAAGGGGCTCAACTGGTAAACTTTGTTTTGCTCTACTTTGAAGATGTTGCATCTTTTTCCACTATCTATCAGAATGATTTTTCCTGCAGTCTAAAATTTGCAGGTCATTACCTTTTTTCTTCATATAAACCAGCAGACATTTTATCACATTTGATTTAGAGCGTCATTTCATTCATGTCTCTAAAACAGGCCTGAAATCCAAAACCAAAACATGGCTTGTTTGAACAAAATAGCTCAACGTCTACAAATTCTTAAACAAGGAAGCACTAACGTGTGTACATACGGCATCGTGTGTGAGTGTGTGTTTGTTTAAGGTCATGCGTGCATATGCACATGCATTCGTGCCTGTGTGTGTAAGTGTATGCGTGCAGCCGGGTCTTGCTCTTTGTTGCGCTGTGGTGTGCAGGCCTCTTCAAAGCGATCACTCTCCATATGGTGTTGCGCGCTGCGAGCAGGTCAACTTACGCCACAACTCTGGAGAGGGGGATTTTCTCGCTGCCCATTGTCTGCCCACAGAGCCTGTGGAGAGAGCCTGCCGCTTTCAGGGCATCACTGCCAGCCCCTAATATGGCAAATGAATGCATGAGCGAATACAAGGGTGAATAACTGAATGAATAACAGAAGACAATTTACATAATTGCACGTAGGGTATGTATTTTCTAGTGTTTGAGAGCCTATTTGCATATTCAGACTCTATAGAAATTATTCAGTCAATACTGTAGATCCGGCATGTAAATACAACTCCTTTGAATTACTGAAGAAAAAAAAAAAAAAAAAGAAGTCAAACAATAATAATGTTAATTATGTTTTTTGCCCTGAGGGAAGAGATCCTCCTTGCCTCTAGAGCAATGGCTGTCAGAACAAAAAGTGTGATCCCAGAGCACAATGACATTTGCGCTTAGCAGGTAAATAACACGCAAGAAAAGACCAAACTGGAAGTCTTCGGTGAGTTGTTTTCTCTCTCTCTCTCTCTTTTTTTTTTCTTTTTTTTCTGCCCTTGGCATTGATCTGAGCTCAAACAAGCAAATAGCAACTCAATTTCATCCATTTCAAATGTCAAGGGTCTTTGTTTCACACGTGTGATCACAGTCGGCGGAAACTCCCCGCAAATTGTCGCCACTGTCTCGTTGCGTCATTTGAAGTGTTATTTTCCCCTGTGTCACCGTGCTTTTGTTATCAAGATAGACATCGGGTTTATGCGCGCCGACGTCTTTTGAACAATTCAAAAGCACCACTATCACTCCACGTTCTTTTTGTTGTTGTTTTAGATGGGATAAGAGGCCGGTTAACCTTCACTACTACATTGGTTGCTTGAGAGTGAGTGCAGTTTTTTTCCTTTTAGAAAGGGGGTAGGGGGGGGTTAGGGGTTGAAGTGAGAAAAGTGGCAGATGAAGAGGGAGAAAGGGAAAAGGGTGGGTAAAAAAAGTGGTGTGAATGTGTGTGTGCATGTTGACCTCCCTACCCTTCACCTTTTGTCTCACTGTGTGGTGCTGTTGTGAGTGCTGGAGGAGGACATGTGAAGAGCCGGACTCTGGCCAGCAGAACTGCACCCCTGCCTGGGTTTTCACAATCCCTCTCTTCCTGGCCTGCAGCTAAAAACACACATTTTCTCTGTTAGGGGAGTGCAGAGCAGAGGGGAGGAGGGGAAAAAAAAACACATCAAAAGCCCAAGGATGGAGTATGTAGTTGTATTTGACCAGGTCAGACAGGGTTGTCAAATTTTACACGGCGTTGAAGAACGGTTCCCTCGGTTCCCTCGATCATCTCGCGGTGCAGCTCGCAGAATACGAGTCTTTATGCCTCATTCTGCTTGTCACGCTTAAATTTCTCTTGTTTGTCAGCCATAATTCAGCATCTCATGAATTAGTCATGAGAATAACTGCTTTCATTTAGAAGCTTTAACCTGTGCAAAATCCTCCTTGGCTGACGTTTGCAGTACTACACACACACATACACACATTCGTCTGGCGCTGTAGGCAGCGAGCATGGCGCCTCAGTGGATGTGTAGTGCTCTGTCCCCAAACTGGGAATGTAAATGAGATGGCCCGCGGTCCTGAGGGGGACCACTGCTGATCACTGTCCACCACATTAAGCACCACTCATCCCCTTCCCCCCGACGAGGACGCTCATACGCACAATCATCTCATCATATGCAAAACAGGGGCCTTCAAATGTGAAAAACAACAACAGCCGCACTAATGAAACACTCGCGTTTAATGTGCTTCTGAGTAGCATGCCATTTGCAGAGGAAGGAGAGATTTATTTTGCGATGTTTTGAGTGAATATCATCAAAGTGGAGATTTGCAGAAGATTTACACCCACTGAAGTGCAGAGTGTAGGCCTCAGAGCTGTTAATGTTATCATTTGTCTCTGATTTGCTGGCATTTTTGAGAGTTACAGATCAAAAAATCAACCGTCTATGGGAGAAATGAATGGTGTTTTCCTAATTCCTAAAAATAATCACCACCTGAACACAATCGGTGTAATTTTAAAAACAAAATGCAAACAGCTAAGTGCTAAGCAAGCCTTGTTGTAGTGATTCTACCACGTCTAAATAATTTTTTGGTCATCCTTGAACAAAGATAATTGATTGGCAAAATAAACAGACATGGTAGTTAGCTAACCAGGTGTATTTTTATGACTCAGCAGTGAGCTAGAATGATTCATAAATGCATCGGGCAAAGATGGTTACAGAAGAGCCAGTGGTGTATTTAATGTGCTGTGGCATTAGCTTTTTGTTAGCAAAATAATAATTTCAGTTGGAGAGCGGGAGCAGAATTCTGTGGTTCCAGTCCCATTTAAGAGAAAAAATTTAAATGCCAGCTTAAATCACAGCCTGTGACAGGGATGATTATGTGAAATAACCATATATTTTCCCCATAGACAAAATGCATTGGATCCAGCGCTTCACATTTGCGCACAGGTTTGTTGTCAACGTCATATGTGACTTCTGGGGTTTACCGATCGCTGCTAGATAAAGAGAAAACAACCTTAATGAAGAATGGAGCCAGAGCTATAGATTAAGTTTGATAGTAGACATCTCCTGTGTTGGTGTGTCAATGGAATTGGCTTTCGGTCACAGATGCAGTCGATAGGACGGCAGACGGCAGTGCGACCCAGCTGAGATCCCTCAGTACACTCATAATAACTTGACAGGTTCTGACAATACCGCAAACTGCAGGAGGGCATTAGCCTCCCGTCTTTGTCAATGACAAATACAGAAAAGCTGCCACTTCTTGTACGCTTTACTCCCATTTACCCTCCCATCCTCTCAGCAAACAAGCACCAATGGGGTTATTTACTGTGGTTGCAAGTTCTGCAACGGTTAACACATTTGTACTCCCCGAATGCTTCATTTATTAAACTGTGTCGGCGCAATTTGTTCACTTAGCTACATGCCCACCTATTTGTTCCTTTACATGACAGGGTAGAGCTTCCTGTCAGAAGTGTTTTTGTTTCCTCTTAGTATGCTTCCAGCGTTCAAATATGCTGAACACACAGAGTGCGCCAGGGTGGGAGAGGAAGAGAAGAGAAGGAGAGTAAGCAGACTGGAGTAAACAACACTTTGGCTCTTTAAATAAAACATTTGTTTGTGATTGAGGCTTCATGATGTGAACAGCATGACCTGTTTTACTGGGAGTCTCTAAACAGCCAGCCAGTCACCCTCTCAGAAACAGATCCCATCTCTCTACCCACAGACTCAGGGCCTATTTATATTGCATGAGAACAAATTTTTCTGACAACTTGAGTGATAGATTTGTACAAGGCCCGAATGTTTTTTTTTTTCTTTTCTTGAGGAGGCCCTGTCTGAGTGACATAAATTGCTATTAATAAAAATTTTAACAATACATGGCAAATGAGTTTTTTCTGTTAACATGGTATGAGCAGGAGCAAATGGTGCCTGTGCAGGGTTTCCTGGGAATAGCGTTGCTGTCTGAGTCAACATTTGGAGAGAGCGGGACGGCGAGGAAAGAAAGCATGCGATGCAGTATTCTTTGGAGTAATGTGTACACACGAACAGTTGGCAATCCAAAAAACACAGTGTGACCTTCGATGTTGGGACCTGTTTGGCAACTTATGAAAGAGTCCGACACCAGTTTATTCTTCACCTGTCAAACATTTCACTCTTTCTTTTTTCCTTTGTCGATCACCAATTACCAGACTGAAAGAAATTTGTTTATGGTGTTGTTTATGCTTGATTAACAGAAATTCTTACTCTTTTCATGAATTTCACTGAAGCCAATAAGCCCTTATTGATTCCCCACATTAAATCTATACCAATCACGAAGGAGATGTAGATGATGAGAAGCAAACGAGCTACAGAAAGATTTTTAAGCTTTCACCAAAAATCTCTACCATAACAAGGCATTTAGAGTCATATCAAGTGTTCAAAACTTGTTTTTCTAAGTGAAATAATCTCACAGTTGGATGAGATAATGTCATTGGTTTCCAATGCTAATCAACTTGTTCCAGAAATTTTCTTGAACTGAATGTCATTTTCTTGATAATAGTGTGATTATCTGCCTTATTCTGCCTTGTTTCAACATATTCATACTTGTTCCCAACAAATAAAAAAAAAGAAAGAAAGAAACTGCATTGGAAACAAGTATAATCATCTCAGTCCATTGGCAGATTTTTTCTTCACTTGCTTTAGGAAAAACAAGATTCTAATACTGAGCATGAGACTTGTTGACGTGAGATAACCAAGATGTGGTTTGTGCAAAAGAGGCAGCAACTCAGTATAAGGAAGGTGGCCTTAATGTTTAATACAGTCAGTGTATACTCATTATTTTTCAGACTTGAATGGAGCATTATGGATCAACATGTTTATGTTGTCTGAGTGTCTCCCTTTACTTTAGCCTTTTCTTTTCATTGCAGGCCTTATTAAAGCATCTGCACAGCTGTGGAGCAGTTTGAGAGCAGACAGTGGGAGAGGTTTCCATAGTTGGCTCTCTATCTCTCCTCTGAGCATTTTGTCTCTTGCTTTAGCTGAAATAATTAACTGTGCGCATGTTTGAAGGCGGGATTACAGTTGTCTAATTGTAGCGAGTGTTGTCATGGAGACTATCAGGCCATCGGTGAATAAACAGCCTTACTTGGCAGTGTTTGGCTAAAACGGGGCTTTGTGCAGATGTCAGACGCAGATTTATGATGGTGAAACAGATTATATTTGGCAGGAAAATCAATAGGCTGACCACTCTGGACTGGCTGCTTATTTTGATAAACAGCTCTGTTGATGTAACCTGCCCAGAAGCTTGTCTCCTCATCTGTTTGCTTTGAATGCGTGAATTAATGCAAAAGTTTACTTTGCAAAGCAGCATGGTGGGTTTTACTTTCAGGCCCTACACAAGTTTGTACTTTATTCCTGTAAAGTTGGTGATAATTTCATGCTTTCCATGTGTTAATGCACAAAATTATCTCTTTGATAAAAACATTAATTAAAGGGGAACACAACAAACAATGCCTTGTTTTTCCTTTGATGACCAGGATCCCATTATGAAAACAATTAAAACACACTTTTTGAAAAGTATCTGTCATATTTGCAAAAGAATGTAATAAATATCATGCAGTCTGAGTTATTTCATATTAAAGTTACATCTGCAGAAGACATTGTGAATGATACCACATCAAGACAAATTTATGGAAACACAAATAACTGGAAAATGAGACGCTGGGTTTGGTTTTATTCAAATACTGTTCAACCGTCAAAGACTCATAATGTTGATGACATTATGGAGCCATGCAGCTTGTGTTTGCACAATCAGGGCATATAGTGTGTAGTCAAACAATAGTTTGTAAATATATAACAGTTGTTAGCATCATGCCCTTCCAGTTGCACTCTACAATCCTACATGTCACATACACAAACAGCGACACTCTTTTTTGAACCACAAAATTGATTCTTTTGAAGTACCGCCACTATTTGTACATATATGTGACATGTAATATTGAGCAATCTATTTGTGCTAAATAAAGGGTCCGAGAGGACTGAAATTTCATCTGTGCTGTATGTCGTGCATATTGCACATTCGACAATAAAGCTGACTTTGACTTTGACTTTTGACTAAAGTTTTCCACACATGAAATGATGATTGCATAAAACTGATCTCTATTGCTTAAGTATTTTGCATAATTGGCAGCCCTGTCTCTATCCACAGGAGGGAAGAAAAGTTGGATTCTGTCTAAAATGTGTTCTCATGTGTTCTTGTGTCCTCCCTGAAACATTTCACATAATATCTAACTGCTGACGCACGATTCCAAAACAAAAGAAGTATGGAGAATGGACAAATATCCTGGAAGTTTACTCGCCAGCTGAGGATGCATTGGATGATGACTTGACTGAATAGAACAAATGAGAAGGCCCAAGATTCATTGCAGGGATGACGCATCACATCTGAGCAGCATTACAGCCTTCAGTACAGTGCCAGTTGAAACAGCTGTGAAAACGAACAGCTGTGCGTCTTAATTAATCGCACGCATGACGTCAAGAGCACAGCCCATCTCCAACTGCAAGGAAGTTTCTCTTAGTGCTCACTTTCATGACAAGATCGTTCTGTCTGAGACAACCTGAGAAGAACTTTCTCCACAGGATCACAAGTATCAACAAGGCTCTCTTGGACTTGAAAATGAGCCCGAGTATAAACACAAACTGCTTTGACAAAGATACTATGTCAAAATGTGTCAGACTTGAACAATAAAGTTTAAGATTATGTCTTAAAGGGAAACTGTGGTTGCAGTCCATTCTGGGTAGCTGCTGTCTTCTTCTTTATGTGAGATTTTACAAATAGTATGTAACTGTCCAGATTTCTGTCTGATATCGTCTGACCTTACTAAATTATATTCTTTGACTTTTCTTCTCAGTGTTTTGTGAGAACTGACCATATATTGATAACTAACTGCACTTTCTTCCCATGGTCTTTGATGGAAAAATGATGAATGCATGTTTTTGTCCGCCTGGCTTTACATCATCTAGGATGTTTTACTCTGGTTATAGTACAACACCTGTCACCTGTCTTTCAATTCCTAATGGTGCAGTAAATCCAACACAAGGTGCATTTTTATCATGTTTGTTTGAGAGGTATTTCCCTTCTCGTATGTCTTTTATTTGTAATGAGGCACACATAAAATAATGTTACCACTTTGTGTAAAAAGTAATGTTCAGATTAACTTATTGTACAACTCAGCACTGGACAATTTACTGTACAACTTATTAATTTTTGTTTTGTTTTGTTTTGTTTTGCACCTGTTTGGAGACCCATATCTCTGTTCACTGTCTATATTGGTAAAGTAAAGGCATTCGTGCTTTTGACACCCACCATAAGCTGGACTGGAACCACCACTGGAACAACCATATGAACTGTTTTAAATTTAAGAAAAGTATCAAATCTCTTTGGCACTTGCAAGATTCTTGTTCAACCCCCAGACTCTATCATTTTCTAACTGGCAATTATAAACTTTATACTTTTTTTTCTTTTTAATGCAAGCAAAACATTTTCACAAAATAAAGCATATTTTACCACTTATCTGCATCCCACAAAAGTTATAATCACATAATCACTTCACAAACATAGTTCCATTCCTATCTAAACTACAGTATTTCAGGCACACTGGCCACACATAATCATGTGTGATCAGGGTTAGGCCGGCACAGCTTTATTGTGTCAAGTAGACATGCTGCTTTTTAGACTCTGCTGACATGCTGACTTTTAGACAGATAGCTCAGTATTATCCAAGGTCTCTTGGATGTCACAAGGATGAAAAATATATTTCATTGTAGCAGAATTATATTCCAATATTTGTTTACCAGTACTGACAATTTATATTCATCGTGATGCCACTTGCTTGTTCTCATATTAAAAATAAAGTTAAATAAGCTGTATTTCTAACAACCAAACTGCAGCAAAGCACAGATTTCTTCCTGGTTGCCATTATTTATAACAAGATTTGGCAGGGAAAAAAAGAAAGAGGAAAAAAAATGACGATCATTGTTATTAGCTTCCTCCAGGGTATTTCATATCAAACGCTGACTGTGTAAATGTAAAAAATAAATAAATAAATAAATAAATAAATGCAGAAGTTCCATCAAAGTAGAATAAAATATTGTCATTTTTTCTGTTCCATATAAAAATTGCATCATATTAAAAGAAACCATTAATTTCACATTGAACTGAGAATCAAATTTTGAACACGAGTAATTGGGCTCCAGGATGAGGAGTTTGGGAATGGTGAGCATAGCTATCCAACATTTCATCTATGGAACCAAATCTGTTCTGTCTGGCCTTACAATCAGGAGTTAATCCATATTCATCCATTGAAACACTATAGTTTTAATGTATTTGCTTCCCATACACGCCCACATGCCTCCGAACTCAAAATGTGTTCAGTTAACTGTCAGGAGAAAACATTCCAGGAACAGGAAGTCAATAATGCCCGTATCCCCCTCAGGGTGCACATTACCATTGTTGTGAGCCAGGTTAATGTACTCAAAACAAGGTTTATTATATATTGCAGTGCATAAACTGAGAGGTGAGTACTGCAGCAGCCACGTGCTGCAGGTGAGAGAAGAGGCTGATTAGTTCTCTGACCCTTGTCTGTGAATATGTGGGATAATACTAGGTGTGATATACCTTCTACTGTAATAAAGACACAAATCACCCTTTGTGGCATGAGTTGTAAGTGAGAGGAGCGTCAATTCAGCTCTCTGACCCTATGCTGGGGATTTCTGGGAAACACAAACACTGAGGTGAAGTATCTTATCATGTTATACATAGAAATGCAGTCCCGAACCAAATGACCACCTTTTGTAGCTTGCGCATAACAAGTGATCATTATTTAGCAGCACCACTGAGATGAGGTGTGTAGGATTTTGAGTTTAAGACAGAAATGGGATATAATATTCATAAACATGCTTTCAATTAGTGTATAAAAAAACAGAAATTAAGAATTGTTTAATTTTCATAAAGTTAGAATAAGTCTTTTTAACTATATAAGCTGGGTCTTGGTTTTACATGGCCTGCCATCTTGCTCTGCCATTTTTCTACAGTGGCTCAGATGGACAAAACAACCCAAAGTACCTTTTGCCACAAATGCGTTTTCCACTTGCAAGTGGCTGTTGGAAGTGGGTGGTGCTACCATGCTGGTTGGTGGCAAATTGCTGGAATTGCTACCAAACAAGAAAATAGTAGTTTGTTTTGTTTAGGACCATGGTCAGGGTAAATGTTACAAAGCTGCCTTACATGTGACTAGCAAGCAGGCTAATTTAGCAAAGTAACTAATATGCTTAATGCTATGAACTTGTCCTATAGGTATGCTAGCTAGTGCAAATCAGATGTCTGACCAACTAGAGAGTGATGGTTAGCTGACAAAATATAACAGCTAGCAAGTGGAATTTATGTAAATACAAAACTAATCCAATATATCATAAGTTCCATTCAAAAGCAGCACAGAGATTATGAATGTCTAGTTCAAGTGCAAGTTCATGTTCAAGTTTATTTAGAGCCCGTAATCACAGTCTCAAAGGGCTTTACAGAACCACAGTTTATAGAAAACAAAACCACACCTCTTGACCTGAACCATCATAGCGGGCAAGAAAAAAAACTTCCAAAGAAACCCAGAAGCCAAAAGGGGAAAAAAATGGAAGAAATCTTGGGAAGGACCACAGAGAAAGTGAATCCAGTGGGTGGAATTTAGGGTGCCAAGTCGGTAATGATTAGCTCAAATTAACCTATTCAGTTTTTTCACATTATACAGAAATACAAGTAAGTTTATAAATACAATCAGCTGCATATTGTTGCCCAAGACCTGACCTCCAATATGGCCACCAGTGAGTCACTTGAGAGCCCTATTTCTGTTCTTTTTGTTTTCCTTTTTTCACTTTAATTCTTTTTTGGGTGTATCTGTCCTTCATCAGACTGTGCTGTCACTGCCCACTGCAACCCTCAGTGGCCCATGGGGTCAGATGGAGTAACTCTCCCCACCCAGCAGGCCTGGGCACCACGAAGAGGCTTTTAGGGCGTCCTGCTCCTCTGAGGGGACCGGAGCTTATTAATATTGTAAAGGAATAAAGTAGGCTGATGCTGAAGGACAGGGGTGCTGAGGCCCAACCAACCATTACCACGCTCCAAACACTCAAACGAGGAGCAACCACAGTGTGTACCAAGAATATAGATTTAGAGATAGGTGAAGGTAAAGATGCATACGTGTTGCCACAGTTGTTTAATAAATGATGAGGAAACATTTGGCTTATTGCACATCCTAAAGGAATTCCCCAAAGGTGCAAGAGATAAATACATCAGAAACTGCAGCCTGTCATGCTGGTTTTGCCAACCATGTCTGAGCTGTCAGTCAATCAAGAGTGAATCCCACCACAACTACCGATGAGATCTACTCCAACACAATGACGACAAATATGAAAGTAAGACTTGCTGTGGAATATTATTAGAAGCTCATAACCTTTACTTTTCAGACAGAGCATTTTCAGTGCGACTTTATGCGTATTTTCCTGCCACAACGTTGGGATGTCATTGGATGGATGGTGTTGCAGTCGCGTCCGGCTCCCTGTTTGTGAGCCGCATGAGGCCCAGCAGAGCCTCAGACATAAAGAGGGTCAACCGCAGCACAAGGAGGGACACTCCAGCCTCCCGCTTTGACCTTTGTGGTGACCATGGATTCCCCTTCACTCTTTAATGGGCTCCCACCACCACCTGGTCATTGCACGTTTCCTCCAGACAACGGCAGAAGAATGTGAGCTCTAACTCAAAGGGATGGAAAGATTACCTTTATTTCCATTATAAAGTACATTGGATATGACTGACATCTTTGAACACAGCAGGGACCCCAAGCCCTGCACGGTTTTTGTTCATTATATCATGCTACCTCAGTCGAAGGCCTACAGTGCTGTAATAAAAGACCAATGAACGGTGCGCATCCTGTATTGACTTGTTTGCTGAATATCAGAGTGAATTTTCAGATGTATTTATAATGGCCTTATTAAAACCTCCTTTGATCGGAAGAATACAACAATAACACAAAGCATTCTGTGTTGTTTTGTATCCACTGTATCCAAGATCCACCCTTAGTAAAATGTCAATATTCAGTGTTTTTTTTTCCAAAGAGTTTTTTTAATTACTTTTCTTTTTAATCATAAAATGTAATCACTTTCACAGGTGGTGGGATGGGCCTGACAGCGTTATTCTTCTCCAATCTTTGATGCAAGACTGTCCACCCAAAAGTATTGCTCCATGTAGGACTTTTTTATATATATCTATAAATGAAATATTCTATTTGATATACAAACAGCTTTAATTATTGAAATTGACACTGCATTCGACTTTGAAGGACTGATTTATTCCCATCGTCTCTGCTATTGACATTGAATAAAGAAATACAGCATCATAAGGATTTTTTATGGCCTGCACTTGTATGATGAAGATATTATTTAGAGGTGACTCTCGTCTGTTTTTAAGAGTTACTGAAGTGGGCGAACACAAAGACAAGCGACCTGATGAATGTTTGATTAATCCGTGAGGGTTTTAAGAATGGATGAGGGTCAACTCTCTCTGTACTTGTTTTCTAAAATCATATTCAAGTGGAGTCAAACCAGAGAACAAATAAGACAACGAATATCAAGTGAAACTCGAGGGGCACTTGGTGTCACGCTGCTCGTTGAAAAGAAAATTTGCCAGTTTGAGCGTGACCAATTCCTTTAATAGAGAAAATGAGAGGGCATAGATGATTTTATGGAACATTTTCTAGACTTTAGTGTATAAATAGGTAAACGTTAATAATTATATACAATCGGATGATTTATCTCGAGTGAAATCTGTGAATGTGTTTCCTTAAAGGGGTTTACCACTCAATTTAATTCATATGTTATTCTTATGGTAGCAGATGGACATTTTCATTGCTTGAACATTGCCACTGCTGCAGCCTCATGCCAACCAAGAAGCTAGAAGATGTGAAACATTTCCTGTGTGCTTTGATTACATACTTTTTACAGGCGCTCCCAACACTAATTTAACACATGCATAAGTACACAATGTCTCGCAACACAAAACTGTTATGGTTTGTTTTTCCGGTTTCAAAATAGAAATCGGCAGGAGACTTTTATTAAGAACAACACACTTTTCAGTTGCTTTATCAGAAATGACATCAGTGTTACTTGAATGGCTAATGAAAGCTGACGCAAGGGTTGAATCAGTATTCATGAATTTGTCATGTAGCTGTCATGAAGCTGTTGTTTAGGGTTTATGAATCTGCAGCAAATGGGAGCCCATGTAGAGTGTTTTACCATGTCCTCTTGTTAAGCTGAATTCCCAGGTTACACACTTCTGATTGACATTTTTGTGGAAACATGGGATGCTCTCACTGTCTGAATGATGGGGCACAAGGTGGCCCAATGCAGGGCTTTCCCACAGAAACTAGGAAGCTTTATCACAGCAGACATTTCTTGGTATCTTATATCTCGTGTTTATCCTCCTCTCTCATGTCATTGTAATTTTTTTTGCATTGCACTGTTTTTAATCGATTTGTAATGTCAATTAATGCAAAACTTTACCTCTTATTATCACTATTCACCAAATATGTTTCATTCCACTGTGGCACAGCTTATAAAATATAAATGTGTTGTTTTTAACACCAAAAAAATCTGTTGTCCACATTCAGGGAAAGCTGGTCTAAATCCAAGAATATCATTTGGCTTGGCAGGCCTCTGTAGGCGACCAGTTGCTACTGCCTTCTGCCTTTGTAGTCGAAACCCAGAAACAAATTTACACTCCTTATGGACCCAGTCACTGAGAATTACTGAGTGAGACAATTTATAAACAGCTCTTGGAAAAGGCATGCATACCTGTTTCAAATTAAGTCTATAAGAGTTATGGTTATCTGTAGTTTTTCAGATGTGGCGAGGCAGCTCTTCCTTAGCTGTGCACATAGTCCACATTGACTTCATATGCTTGGACATGCTAGAAAAATTGCAGCTGAGGATTATTTAATCATGTGCTGAGGAACACGTCAGTGTGAAGATTTGATAAAAGCTCCACCGCAATTGGACAGGGACGTAGCATGTTGCACAGAGCATCGCCCAAAGTCGTGCGTTCATTTGCAACGTGATTGAGAGACAGCTGCTCGGCCGCCAACATATACAAATGACTTGCTCTGTTTCTCATTGTGTTGATGGGGTGCTGCACTGCATGTGCAAAGGTGCAACGTATAGAGTAGCCAGAGTAAACTGAGCTGTGATTGCTTTGAGTTGAAACGGTTCCATCTGAGCAGATCACCGGTCCCCATGCACTCTGACAGCACTGTTTAGTTAAAGTACAGTTCCACATTAAACCGGAGCTGTGAAACAGTTTGACTTGAGCAAATATCACGCATACATAAAAAAATATCATGCTGTTACTCAATTTTTTATTTTTTTGCCGTCTCTATAATATGTTTCCCTCTTTATAGATTCCATGGCACTGAGGATTATTTTACAACTGGGACTTTGACAACCCGGTCCTTGATTACGCCTTTATAAAACCCCCAATCGAGGCATGAAAACATCAGGAAATTTTAAACACCTATAAATCTTGTTACTTGAGGCAAATTGGTGAAGCAGCAAGTCATCAGTGGATGTGCTGGTGGCAAAAAAGAATAGAAGACAGTTGCCGTTCTCAAGGGAAGATAATGTGTGACTTCTCCTGAAGGCCGTAGTTTTCAGGAGCCACTTGCTGTGCACCAGTAGCAGTGGTGCTGGTTTGGTTGGATTAACAGACGTGAGACGGAGGCAGGGCAAGTCGTAAATTTGAGTTAGTTTAAGATTTCATACGTCATGGGGGGGGGCTCACCGTGCAGAACGCGTACCACATACTACTGAGTGCAGAGGCCTGGACGTCTCTGCCTCTCTGCCCTGTATTTCCTGTCTCTCTCCACTGTACCAATCCATAAAAAAAAAAAAAGATTTCATACGTCATTGCAGAACGGTCTGACTGTAGTTACCCACAGCCGCTGCTCTGCTCTGTGCCAGAAGTTCCCCGATGCTGTTGAGAGCAGACTGCCCCCTCTGTCACATAACCTGCATGGCAGCAGCACTGAGGAAAAGACTAATAGTTTCTTCCCAATGATCAATAAGCAAGTCACTTCACTTGGCAGCTTCTCACACTTGTTTTTTTTTTTCTTCCTTTTTTTTTTCAACATTCCTTGAAATTTCCCTGCACACAATACCGCTGAAATTACGTATGCCAGAGACATCTTTGCCACTCTCAATCAGAGCCGAGCCTTGTGAAGATTTGCTCATTTCGAGAGAAAATTAAAACAACAAACGTAAATAAATAAACAATTCCATTTCTCCAAAGACTTCATTCTTCCACATTTCAAACAACACAGCGGCTAATTATAGCCTTAAGTCAGGCGCTTTGATGCATTTTCCCCCAGCAGGAATCCCTGGCTTTTCTTTTCCTGGAAGTGCTTTTCTTAGGTCCTGAGGTAAACTGCCCGGTAGCGCACAGCAGGCTGTGATCATACTGAGCCTATGGTACATATATGTGCGTGTGTTTGTGTATGCCAATGAGAGCGAGTGAAACAAAGAGAGAAAGTTCACCCCTATACCATGATGTCTGCACTGCAAAATGGCATGAGAATGAACACTTATACAGCCTATGTATAGAGTGGCTCAGGGTGTGTGTCAATTCGTGACTTTGAAGCTCTGCAAAAGCAACCACAACCAAGCTCTCTTTTTCTTGACATCTCTCAGAAAATGTGTGTCTATGCAGCCAAATAATACCTTCCTCGTAAAAAAAAAAAAAAAAAAAAAAAAAAAAAAA
>OMKZ01015730.1:0-12150 GCA_900302535.1 Neoniphon sammara | reverse complement strand
AAGTCTGGGCTCTTAGCGGCGGCGTTCCACGTCTTAACATTGGCAGGGGCTCCTCTGTGCAGCGCGGGACCAAGATCAACAGCGAGGAAGGAGAAACCACCCTGGGTGCCGGCGCTGCTGTTGGGCCCGTCACACGCAGGAGGATTGCTGCTGTCACACTCAAACGCCTCAAACTGTAAACTTGCCCGGCTTCGGAGGGGACAGGGGGGTCATGTGTTCACGTAGGGGTGGAAGTGTGTACCCTGGGCACTGTCATTTCCTCTTGGCCCGCTTCCCAGTCTCTCTCCCGGCCCACACCCCAGGCAGGCATCCAGCCTCCCGCCTCACCTAATGCAGGGAAGTGTGACTGCGGGCGGGGGCTTTGAGGGGCTTCACTGCAGGCCTAGGAGTCCAAAATGGTATGGAGCGATCCTGCTTCTCCAGAAGTGACGCAGCTCCATCTGTGGCACAGGGCACAGCACTCTCTCCTATTAAAGCGGGCCCGGGGTGACATATGACATCCAGACATGCGGGGAATAATTGTTTTTACTGATGCTCCCTGATGCAGTGCCTCATTCATGTATGAGGCTCCTTGTCTCCGTGGACCGCGCTCATGTGTTTCCCATCAGGGAAGTCTGTGGTTACCTTCCTGATTTTGCTGGACTGGAAAAACATAGCTAATATGGTGTGATCTGGAAAAAGCTTTGATGCAGGGGCTTTACAAATAAACCTCCGAATGCCATATGGTTTGCATTCATCTCTTAATTTATTTCCTATAAATGTCTATTGAATATTCTGCGGAGCCAACATGTGTGTAACCAGACTTGGAAAACAGAAGGCCGGGGAGAGCAGTTTGTGGCAAAGTGTGATTATTATGATTTGTCTTTTTCTGCTCCTCTGTTTTCTGCGTGATAGATGAGAGCGGAGCGGCGAGGGCGTTCCAAAACAAGCAAACAAGCAAACATGCAAACAATTCCCTTCTGAGCTGAATTCCCAGCTCACCTCGCCATGCCAGAGCTACACAAACAAAATTCCACTAAAAGAGCAATTAAAAAGTAATGATTGTAAGGTTGACTATGACTCATCAACTGACAGAGTTTTCCCTATGAAGTTGGATATTGGGTTACCACGGACGGAGGCCCTCTAACTAACAGACAGCAGGCGGCCAGCGGTGGAGGACATGGAAGTGAGCTTTTCCAAACGCAGCAGAGTTTCCTATGGAGGCTTCCAAGACGGTGGAGATATAACCTGCTTTCTCTTCAAGGCTCCGCTCTGACACAGGGGGACCCAGTGTTTCTCATCAACATCTCTGAGCAACAGATGCCTGTGTGGGTGTCAGCTTTATAACACTTGTTTTGTCATCACAAGTTCCTTTATTATGTTTTTACCATCTCTGCAAAATACAAAGAAGCAAACATGCAGAAAGTGAAAAGTTCAGTCGTTTCACAGATGCAGTCAACAGCACAGCAACAATAGACAAATTTTCCACTTGCTTGACCTTTTCCATGATGATGTGTTTAATCTCTGCAGCTGTATGGAAATGACGGCTTCCAGGAAGTGGCCCATGTGTTGGAGTTTCATTTTCTACCCACCAATATTCTAGAAACACACCACAAGATAAACGCAGAGTGCCACGGCTTGAAAAAGACCGTAGGTATTAAATGCTGCTGTCATGGCAAAAGCGGGGAGGTTTGGTTTTGGATGCATGTCTAGATAAACAAAATAAGAGCATTAGAGTGAGCCTGCGCTTGACACCAAACAGCCACCATAGAAAACATATTATAAGCCATTTGGTGGCCACTTTGATCCAAAATGAGCGCTCACGTTGTTTTTAGCATGGCAGAGGCTCCTGGCAGTGTAAGTGCCACGCTCTACTCACAGAAACACACAGCAGCTGTCAATGAACGGCCGGCTATTAAAGGATGCTCTTGCAACATTTGATACTTAGGAGTACATAGAGAATGCGTAACAGGCAGAATATTCATGCCTATCCCTTTGGTCTCCAAATGCATTTTAGATCGAGATAGTGGAGTCCCATATTTACTTTCAGTGGGTGAGAGGAGGAAAAGGCTATAATCGCTGATTGAAATGGAAATGCGAGGTAGCTAACTGAAGTATCAGGGCCGGCGAGCGCGGCGAGTGGAGATATGAATTACAATCTCTCTGACAAAGATTTCTCATCGGACATTATGTAAATGGAACTATAAGTGAGCGGTAGTATTTTAAACAAAAAATCGATGCAGGAGGTGATAAGTGAGAGGGGAGAGTGGCTGACAGAGTAGTTGTGATTCTGAATATCCAAAGATACAGTATTTCAAATTCAGGCCCAATAATCTGGAGATGCATAGATCATACAAAATGTATTCATTTCATAAAGACCCATGGATGCTAATAGATGACATAGTCTGTCTCCCATAGTTGATTATATAGTTGCTGCTGGGATATATTTGGGTTTAAGATTTTTTTTTTTTTTTTTAATAATTTAAAAGTCAATCTTGACATCAATTAGGCTTATATCATTAACTAATCTGCTTGTGAGGAGCGCTGAGCATAATCTAATTTGGAGGACGAATAGAAAAGGCTTTTAATGCCTAACTGAAATGACTTCAAAGGAAAATAATAGTTGACAGTTTTATCTTTTTCTTTCTCTGTTTAGAAATGGAGTGGCCTTGACAGGGAGGATTAATTGGGGTGGGCCAGTGACAGGCCCAGTCTGCACCCAGCCCAGTTCCCCCACTGTAAACAATAGGGGTGTGGATTAGTTTGGAAACAATGTGTTTATTTAAAAAGCCCACTTCCTGTATGGACTGAGCAAGTCTCCCATTAATTTTATTGGCGGCAGCTCCAGAAAATCATTGTTTAGGAGGGAAAAATACAAAACAGAACACAACTCACACTCGGTTCCTGTGTGATAGGACGACGGCGAAAAGAGAATTTGTGCTGGCTGTTTGTGTTTTATGTAATCTCAGGGATCTCAACTTCAGACAAAACAACTAAGGAAACATTTTGATGTTTTTGTTGAGACTGCATCGGTATATATTTTCTGCTTTCTTCAACTCTTGAGAAGTGAGTTTCTTGCAAAAAAAAAAAAAAAAAAAAAAAAAAGCCAAACAGACATTTTCTGCTTAATATAAAATGCCATGAGCAGTCTGCAGAACCTGCCTACAGGGGCTGAGATTCAGCGAGGGCTTGGGAGGCCCAGAAGCAACGCCCACCATCCCTGCCCAAAGCCACATCCTGTCCAAAAGGAAAAGACTTGCACTTTTCTCCTCAAGAGAAACACATGCATTAATATCATCTCAATCCTGTATTAAGTCTAGGCAGACCCACTGTTAACACCTTGCAGATTGTTAGCTTCATTTAGCATTGGTCACATCCTATGATAAATGAGGAGACTTTCTCCAGCGGCGGGCCCCGTGCTTAAACTGGCATAGCCGATCCGATGGCTCGTGTGAAAAGTTCTGAGTCTCCGTCTCATTCCCCAGAACAGAAAATAAACAAAAATCCCGATATGCCATTTACGCCAAACCAATTTTGCAATACTGACTAGCCCCGGTGGAGTTTACGAGTTCATTTCTGAGACTGACAGATATGAGGGAGGATGAAAAGGCATTAAGAATCAGCAGTGCAACCTAGCCCATCCAGACGCGTGCTCAGAGGGCATATAGTAACAGGTAAACTCGGGGGAGGGTGGTTAAGCCCTAGTTAGGCATGTAAATCCCACCCTTTACAGGCAAAGCGCTCCAGTAGATCCCTGTCAATTTCCTGCAGCTGTGCTTGGGCGGATTTACATGAATACACTCTATCACTAGCGCTTAGCCTCCTGTGTTATACATTTACTCACTTTTTGGTGGGGGAACGGTTATAAAATTGGTTATTTTTTTTTTCCATTCTGTATTTTTTTTTTTTTTTTTGTCTTCTCTAGAGAAAGCGTGGTTTTATTTACAAGCCACCCGGCATGGCATCTTTTGTAAATTGACTCCTCAGTTCTGTCCACGGGCCAGGCACAAGAAGGTTAGCTGCCTGTTTCCTGATAAGCTGGCAGAACCTATCAACCCCAGCAAGAAGATAGTGCTCTGTATTTCTGTCATGCTTTATCATCAGCTGGGGTGAAACTAAACCGGTGTTAAGCGAGAGTAGAGGGACCATTTCCCTGGATTACAGGCGTCAACTTTAATTTCAAAGACCAATGGTGTATCCAGGGAAGGTGCAGGCTTCGCTTGCCACAGATTGGCAGCAGGGTCCTGATAAGGACTCAGTTGCGTTGTTCGCATTCACCATGGGGGCCTATTGATCTCCGAGCCGCTGGTTCATTTCATAAAATACAAGGCAAATGGTGTTAGAGCGGTGGTATGGCTCCCCCATTCACCAAGCGCACTGTGTCCTGTGCCAAGTTGTCTCCCCTTTGTGCCGTGGCGAACAGGAAACGCACCACAGGAAGACAGGGTATTTGTCAGGAGTCATTAAGAAAGGAGGTGACAGTTCAAATGAGAAGCTTTGCGCATTTAGAACACAGTGTAATAAGCTGAGAGGAGCGTCGCTTGTTCTTTCAGTGCACAACAAAGCCGAGTTCGGTCGCAACAGAAGTTTGATGCAGAATATTCGTCGGGCCCAGCGTGAGATGCACTCGCCGGCACCAAAGAGGAGTTAAAAGTCAAACTGAACCTGAACGTCTCTTAATGCAAAGGTGTCATTTGGAGTGTCAGGACCGGGAGGCCATTCATGGGAAACTGTGGGGAATATTTAACGCTTTGAGAGCACAATTCATATCAACATATCGAGCACTTACCCATATTGAATTTGTGCGTCTGTGCAATTTTTTTCCAAACCAAATTTATGAAAAGCATAATCACAACATGAGGGCTCTCTTATTTTATTATCAGTGGGTGTTATTATTAGAAAACCATTTCAAATGATATGTCACAAGGGACCAAATATCATTTACAAACCACTAATGACTTGCAAACACTCCTCTAGCCTCCGGTGCAAAATGACGCCTTCACACAGTATGTGCTCTGCTCGCCTCTCTACAGGGACGTGCAGTGGGATACTACACGTTTCGAGCACTGCAGAAGAAATACAAATGAAACAGAATAAACAGGAAGACCTCTTTCAACAGGGGCCATGCAGTGGCAATAACACATTAATTCTTAAAAATCATCCCATTTAAACCTGTCATTACTGAGGCTGTCTAATGGTTTTTAGGTGTGTGTTTGTTGCAAAAATTCAAATGAGACACTAAAATATGTACATATTCTTTGCTGAGATGGATTAGGTTTTGGCTATTAATAATTAACCAGGCATTATTATTATTACACTTTGCATCTTCTGGGTGGATCAAACTCACCTCACTGCTGGACTGCTAATAATGAGTCATCAATAAAACATTTTCATAATGTCAGAAAGACACTTCTGTAGATGCATGATCTAATTTTACATGGGCTCGCTTGGTCATTAGTTCACTATGGCGTGAACGCCGTGCAATGCAAAACATAGAGGAGGTTACAGAGGTGGCCTGATGTGGCCTGACAGTTGGTGCATCAACCTGCTCCTTCATTAATGTTAATCATCATGAAATTGTGAATAACCAAATCAGTGCACCTATATGCAAATATTTAAAGCATTTTACTTTTTAATGGAAAAGGTGTTTTTGTTCTGGCACTATCATTTGCATAGTAATCGTGTCTTTTGTGTCCTGTCCCTTTAACCTCAGACTGTCCTGCATGAACACTGCTCAGGACACTTCAGTCATCTCTGCCGGCTGTGGAGCTTTTGTAAGAGATGCAAAAATAAATAGACGAGCAGGGCGTAGCGTGAAGCCAGAAACAAAAAACATTAAATTGCAATTAAATTTCCACCGCATCGAAAAGTTTTCCTCTCAAAATCTGAAGTCATGCAGGCTGCCGGAATTGAAATATTCAAAAATTTTGCAGAGGGATGAGGGCTGTAATAAGAACCGAAGAAAAGCACAGACCAGAGGGAGAGAGCTGTCTTTATTGCCACCCAGACATAATAACTTAATGCAAATTGTAACTAGTTAAGCACAGCAAAATAATATGATACCATTGTCTCCGGCAGATTGGTATTATAATGTTAGCATGTGCAAATAATCACATTTTCTCCCTGATACAATTACATTATTTGTTCTGGTTGTATCATACACCAATAAAAGCAAACATCATATTAGGATTCATGGCACTTTTCGCATTGCGTTATCAATATGTGGAAATAATTGTCTGCTGAGAGATTAAATTACATTATTGTGTATCTTTTTCATGCCTAATAAATAATGATGGATGGCTCTTATTTTCATCACCACCTGCAACCATTTTGTCTTCCCCTGCAAGTTAAAAATGAGAGAATAAATAAAGAAATAAAAGGGGAGAGTGAAGAACCTTGAGCGATACGAAGCCAGAGGTGGTTTTTAGTAAAGTTTTAGCATCTGATCGAGGCGGGGAAACACCAAACAAAAGTGTTTTCACTTCTCTGAAACACATTGATCTGTATACCGTCAACAACCTACAGTATTTATTCACTGATTCACATACTGAGAAAAGGACACAGAGGGATGAGTAACCGGTGATGTGCATTGACAAGAGACTGGCAGCTGATTTTCTATGTATCATTGGTTTCATTGAGGATGCTTTAATTGCACCATATTGAAGCAGAAAGCCAGACTCCAAATCATCCTGACATAAAGTCTCTGCGCTTTATTTTAAATATAAATAACAATGTGTCTGTTTTGATGTAACATAATGACAATGCTCTGCCTTCAGTGATCCGTACTGCAGTCCAGCACTTTCATAACAGCACTGAAGCTGACAGACAGAAAGCAAAGTGAGCGTTTTACTCATAGTTTCCAAATCTGACAAATGTCTTAGATAACACCTGTACATCCACACACAGTGAGGAGGGGGTGGAGGTGTGGGTACACATTTACAATTCACTTTCGGTAGTTTCTTTTGCATAACCTCAATTTTAATCACTTAATTTGCACTTTGTGAAGATAAGAGAATTGATTAGCCACCACTCTTCAAGAAGCTTCATGTTTGGCTTTCTATTTTTTTCTCTCTCTTTTCTCCTCACCTATCTTAATAGTCATTGTGGCTCCCTGAAACTCCTGTTGCATTTGATGCATTTGTTGGCATGCTGTTATGCCGAGATAAAACAAGGTAAGGACATTATAGTCCCTAGTTAATTGGCATCAGAGAGAGAAATGCTGTTATAACTTCATAACTTCTTAAGTCATGCCTTGTGCACAGCTAGACGTACGGCGTTGTAAAAATTTACATTTTAATGAAATATTTGAATAAGTACTTGAAATTCACTCTACCAGGTCTCCCAGTTCTAAAACCAACATTTCATGTTTGTGTTTTGAATGGCAGCGTCAGAGAAATTAGCATGCCAGTCATACAGATTAGGAAGGCATCAGTGTAAAGTCACAGGCTTCCTCAATCAAGGTTCACTGCAGGTAAACACTACCCATGACATGTTTAAATGATAGCTTTTTTGAAAGAAGGGAAAAAAACTGCATTAAATTTACAGGGGAATGAGAGGACTGGTGAGGAAGAGACAGAAAGCCCATATGTGAATCAGAACAGGATACCATTGAATAGAAATGGTTTATATTCCTTATGCTGCGGGCAATGAAGGCTATCTGTAGCCGACAATAATGCACTTTTTCAAACTAAATCTCTCAGAACAAAAACCCCCACAAAACTACAATTTATATTTCAACATGACTGATGCGTTCAAATAAAACGAGAGTCTGCGTGCTGCGTGCATTTTAACATCAGGAAACCAGAGGTTGTGCACTTTCAGATGATGTATATCATTCACATTTCATCCAAAATACAAATGATTTATGATAGAGTTATTTGCCTCAAGTCTTTGGTCTCATGTTACTCCGGCTGCATGGATTTGATTCTAAACGGTAGTGCATCATTCTGTTTTGAGCAGATTATTCTGTAATTCCATTAATCACAGTTAAAAATAGCAGTGCATGTGGGAAAAATAAAATATTTCTTCCTTTTAACAGTAGTTGTAGCATTTTCATGGCCTGCGAGCAGTGCCGGAGTGAGATATCTTCTTCTTGAGTCTGTCCAAAACAAACACGCGGTGATTATTCAACCCTCATTGTGCCGACGATGACACGCGACGCATGTTAACGAGCCTCTCCTCCTTAGCTTTTCCTCCCCAGATTAAAAGTCTATCAGGATTTTTTTTGACCATCCCAGCAGCCACTCGGTCTCATCTGCTAATTCGCTGTGACACAGAGTGGGAGAGCGAAGTGTAATTATTCATGTTGTTTTGCATCTCTTCAATTATTCAGACAAAACATTTCTTAATGTTGGGTACTGGGACACGACTGGAGTGCATTTCAGATAGAGAGGGTGAAGCCAAGAGGGGAGGACGCACAGTTCAGTTCATGAGAGCTACCTGCCTCTCCTCATAGCAAAGAGGGAATAAAAAAATGTTTAAGATGCAACGTGATCAACAAAAGTCACAACACTCGGCTCCAGCCTCTCTACACATTGCAGGGTTAACCATGTCAGCTGTAATTCATTAAGTCAGACACTGACTCTGTGTTGTCTCAGGCGGAGGGTTTTTCTGCACTTCATAAACACCGCTGTCGCACTTGAGTCGGTTCTCAACACCATTTTTTTTTCTTTTTTTGGGACTCGTCTCTTTCTTGTGCTTAATTTGACTCAGACTAGTTTTGTTAGTGAATGCTGACTTCACTTTTGACAATCTAAAGCTATTTTTCTCATGTTTGCTTTAATTAATTAATATCTCCCCTGTGCCGCAACCATTTTAAGGGTTTTGTAAGAACCTTTGCTTGTAGTGGTTCTCCAACTTTATTGCACTGATTAAATGGAAGTTCAAGGGTATTAAACAGAGCTTCAGCAGATAGACCAAAACCTATTGATCCTTCAGAAAGTCTTGATTTTCTACATTTGCTGGTACTTGGACGCTGTTTGTCGCCTATTTTGGACTTGAATAGCACTTTTTTTTGTTCTCAGTCTTAACTTGGTTCCACCCTGTTTTGGACCTGGCCTGGAAATTGACAAAACACAACATAATACAGACGCTCATTAAACTGATACAGTTGTTTACAGAAGACTGAGCAGTATGATTTGACCACATTTAATCCGGCACCTGCATTATTCTGTGCTGCTGCTTCAGTTTATGATCATCAGTGGATCCAACAACTCCCCCACCCTTAACCCTCTGTTAGCAAGGCAAGGAGACATCTGAGCATCTGAGCTATTTACTCAATGAGAGTAATTACCACTGGCTACTCACAAGAGGACAACTAACTGATGTGATAAGTACCTTTATACTTTCATCTTCCTTTAGCTCCCTTTTTAATTGCAAGGACTGACTTTGAAACCTGGCTGTGCCTTCCAATAAAGAGGAAAGCGGGCCCAGCTGTATGTTTGTGTGTGTGGTGTTGGAGCTGAGGCCCATAGTATGCTGGGCCTAGCATTGTTTGTGTGTGTGTGCGTGTGTGTGTGGGTGTGGGTGTGTGTGTGCTGGGGGGGCAGCGAGGCATGCCTTCTGAACAGCAGGTGGTAATTGAAACAAAACAAGGGCTGATTAGGGAAGCGTCTGGCAACTCATGATCCAAACAGCGAGCTGCCGAGGAGCCCAAACACAAGAGCCCTGGAATAAAGTGGTCATCATCTAATTAACAGAACACGTTTTAATTACCGAGTAAACCAAGCAGTGCAGTGTGTCAATTTAACTGATGTGGTAAGTGCCAGTTTACAATATCAGAAACAGACAAATAATTGGAATCTAATTACAAGCAGGTCTATTGCACACCAGCGCCTGCAGCCCATCTTAATAAACAAATTTTTACATCAAACCATGAATAGCAAATACTGCAGGGCTGCTAATTGCCTCGCTGCAATATTGGGAGTTTGCCAGCTTAGACTATTTGAGTGAAGCTCTTGTGTGAATGGATGTGGCTGCTGTGCCGTGCTTTAATTGGAATAAAGTGAACAGCAGCAATGCATGTTTGTTTCTGCAATCTGAAAGATGTAAATAACATAACCAGGCAACTGTCTGTTTGGCTTCTCTAAGGCAGGAGGGCCGGTGAATCGTTTTGATCAGAATGTATCAAGAAAAGGGACAAATCTGATATGTCATCACTGACAAATAGGGCCTAATAGTTTTGGCTCCAATAGCAATAACTATAACTGGGGAAAACAATTACCAATATCCTATTATCTGCTGATGAAGTCTTATTAAACAGAATTATTGCCTTCAGAAGAAAAAATAGCTTTTGCAACTCCAGCTTGTTGCCCATAATGATTCTTTTTCTAAGGTCTTGTATGAAAAGACTAAAATATCAAATTTTGTCCAGGTATCAATGTCCTGCATGGCAATACTGATTTAGCTGTGGAGGGCCAATATTGGCTGATCATGTCACTGCACCAATATATCTGAGGAGACCCACCAATGAGAAATGTTCCCATAATATTTCATCCACCTTTATGGACTATAATAATATCATATGTTAATGCCTCTCAGTGAGAAGTTATTGTTTGATTAATTTATATGAATGCTTCTGCCCTGCAGTGCACCAGATGATTTAAAAACACGGAGAATCTCTTTATAAGCTCTCCTTGCTCCAAGTTTATATTATTTGATAGTTTGTGATAGACCTCATGAAAACAACATGGAAATGCACAATCCCAAATGTCGGGTGAAATACTGCCTACAAAAAGATTGGTCGTGATTTTATATCGTTTCCATTAAATCTTGTCTTTCAAAGCCCTTAATTAATAATACACTTGACATTTATGTATTGGAGCAATCAGCTAAGCAAGAAACGATTTATGTCACCTAAAGCTTTTTAACGAATCAATGCAACTATTTGTAATTGCTTGTTTCACAAGATTAAAAGTGCTTAGACTTGATCTCTGTCTCCTGTTTAGTGGCCAACATGACCTGTGCCTCCGTCATAAAAATGCAAGTCTTGGTCATCAGCATTAGCTCCCATCACGAAATCCATATCGCTAATATTTCTGGAATTTTAATGCTGTTGCAATTTATAGCTTATCAAATGCAGTTACCTAAATTGCTGTTAGGAAAAGACAGTTTAACTGTCTCTTTTTAATTACGATATAATTTAATGTTGAAGCTGAGGTGATAGTGGTGGCTGTACTGTGCTGGAAGAGATGACAAACAGAGACGCCTGTTTCAAATGAGCCTGCGAAAACAGCAAGAAAAACACTGTGAAGGGATTTTAAAGGTCTTCTCCATGGTGCAGTATGGCACCCCCTACTGAAACACTGCTGCCCAATTTTAATTACATGCTGATTTAGTGGAATGATATTTTTCCCCCATTCTGAAGCTTATTGCATCAGAATTTTTTTTACATAGTCTAATCTTACAGTATATGACATGATTTTTTTAAGTTGTAACACTGATAATGTTTAACTAAGAAGCAAACAGAGTTTAATGCTTGTATGCTTACACATATGCTGTAAGTAAGGAAAACAGGAATCCGTGTGAATATATCACTATTGTGTGAAAATCCCTTGACTGTAATTTTGCTAATCTTCATATTTTCACATTAAAGGACTGATTAGACATTCCCCTCTGGATTGAGCAAATGTTCTAACCTGTTGGGCTTCTGAAACCCTTTCAAAACCAGCTGGATAATTTCAAACACTGAAACCAACTGACACCAGGCTAAGGACAAGGCCACTTATCTTAGTTGTTGAAAAGTTTACATTTTGGAGATAGAGGGGCGTCACCCGACTGTGACGTTATGGAAAATTAAGATGACCGCATTAACTCTTCATTATATCTGCCCTCTGACATGGTCAGTCTCCAGATGAGAAACACATCCAGGACGCCCCTGTTTGTACCAGAGTTCACTTCCATCTGGTGCACTGACAACCTGCAGCTCTGTGTCTGTGTGCAAACTCCTGCCATGAAAAACACACCATTAAAGACTTGAGGAAACCGTCTGAACAACCAGCATTTTATTGCATGTTTAGAATGCTCACGTCAGTCATCGCCACTGACTACAACAGAGTGGTCTGCATAAGACAGACAAGGAATGATGAGGAGATTACAGACTGATGGAGGTGATGAGCAGTAATATTTCTCTTCATAAAAAAAAAAAACAGGAAAAAGAAACTACAGAGTACA
>OMKZ01015729.1:0-11045 GCA_900302535.1 Neoniphon sammara | reverse complement strand
AAGTTTTTTTTTTTTTTTTTTTTTTTTTTTTTTTTTTTTTTTTTTTTTTTTTTTAATTTTAGGTTTATAAGATTGTAATTGCAAGGGGAATGGCTTGGTCGGAAGAGTACAGTCAGATTTGCTTAAGACATTTGAGCCCTGTTCAGTAAGAGAATCTGTCCTTAGGCATTATAGGAAGTGCATCATTGCAAGTTCCAAACCCATTCAGACTGCCTTTAGCAAGCCGCCAATTTGCAGACATCTAGAATTTCACACACAAATCACCACTGCTTTTATTTCTAATCCCAGCAAGAGTTTACACTGCTCAACTTTTCAAGATTACACCAACTATAAAAGTTTCAATCACTTCTTAAACTAACCTCTTTGTTTAAAAGCTTTCTAAAGCAAAAGAAGCCATGCCTACAGCTGTTAGCAATGCAAGCCAGTCTTCTAAAAATCTGTATCATGGCCAGCAGAAGATTTCAGGAACAAAGGAATCTTAAACAGCACTGGTATCTACAGGTACTGACTAGCCCAAACCTCTCAGCTTTTGAGTAAACATTCAGTATGTTTACATGCACATAAGACACCCAATTATTGAGACGAATTGGGTTATGTTACCTTACGCCGATTATTGAAAATCCCTGTATACAAGCGCTCTTCAGTTATCGGGTTTCTCCCCTACTGCAACCCCCTCCAGACGGTCACTGCTGCTGACAGTGGGGCTGCAGCTCCTCAGCAGGTAGAGAACAACGGTCAGTTGGCCTTAAGCTTGGGAAATCCCTGATTTCATCAGAGATAACATTGACATAAAATCGTTAAGCGCTCCTCAAGGACCATGTAGATAAAAAAGTTTTTACTGCCCCATGTGTTTTACAGTGTGTTTATTGTATTTACAGGCCAGTTTCCATATGTGCTCTGTTCTTTTGCACATGCACACTTGTAAAAAGCCAATCAGAAATCGGGAAACAGGTTTACATGGCCCAGTAATCACGGTTTTCCAGCAGAAATCCAGCTTGATTACACTGATTTCTCTTAATCCCTTATCTTGATTACTGAAATTGGCGTTCTCATTTACATGACAGCTGAGAAATCGGGGAACTGCCGTCCAATGGTAAATAACTCAGTTACTGGAGTGCATGTAAACCTACCAATAGTGATGGCATATGGTAGTTTCTGATTGGTTTTCTTCACAAAATAGTGTAACACATATCACTACGTAATGTGTAACAAAGATGGCTTTTAAAGTACTTCTTCAACACTGCCCAAAAAGACAGCTTTGAACCAGCTGTGCAAGTAGGTCAGAAGGCAGCTTATTGGTGGTCTCAGAAGTGCCAGTTTGACCCATCCACACAGACCTCAAAGCCAGCAATAAGCCAGCTTTGTTCGTCTGAGTGAAAGGGGCTGTAGAGGCACTTCTTCTCAAAGCGCATTCTGTTCATTACACCTCACAGTTTTAATCTCTGATGAAAAGACACACTGAGGTGGACAGACCTTTATATCTGTCTTTTTGAGCTCAAAGAACTCTTATCACAAGGAGAATGGCTTCAAGCAGAAGTACTATACATAGTATAACAATGATTGTAGAATATTCAAGTTGAAAATGTGTTTATATAAATAAGATCATGGTAATTGTAATTAATAATCATGCAAGAAAGGTACACTATGTGCTTGATAATTTCATCTATACCTACTGTCCCTTCCAACTGTCCCATTTTTTATGACTTTTTTTTAAAGGAATACTCCAATGTTCTGACTTAACCAGACTAAGAAAAGTTGTTGGATACCATTTTCATCTCTGTACGTCCACTGGTATCGAACATCTTGTCTCAGTCTGGGTAAGTAACAAAGATTATTTTGCCCAAAATGGTGGAGCATTCCTTTAACAAACTGATAGAAACCTTCAAGCCACATTCACAAATGATTTCGCAAGACTAAGTTAATTGTTTATCAGAGGTAGAATTTTTCTCAGAAGCAAAAGGTCAGCTGGTGCAGTCTTCAAGTCATAAGGAAAAGTTATTTCAGTGGTTTATTCGGTCTGTATTTCGGTGCATATCTGGTTGAAACACATTGGTGGGGACATCACGTGGGATTGGAGCAGATTTGGCAGGATTCTTGACTTGGTGCTCTATATATAATATTGACATTCAGCAAATTCCAGACAGAGCTGGATGATAAAGTGATATTCAGAATGAACATAATACAATTTACCACATAAAGTTTTGCAATTTATATTTTGATAAAATAATTTTTGGCATCTGTTTTTCTCAATTTACATAAAAGCAAATCCAATCAGCCACTCACATATCCAAAAAAGGCTTGGGGCACAGACACACACACAAATAGTCAGTCACGCAGCAGAAATAACTTGGAGCACAGAAACTTAACACCAAATGTCAATCAGACAGCAAAAATAAGCTTGCGTGTTCCTGAAACACACACCCACTCACAACATGACAAATAGTGACCATGCTTGTTGAGATACTTGTTGAAGATAATACAGTAAGTTATGATAGGTGAATCCTGATTTGCAGGACATGAAAATTAGCAAGGAAGGCAACAGCGACCATGAAGATAGAGTACCGTTAAACAACCACTATCATATAGAAATGGTCTGGCTATCTGAAATGAAGTCTGAATCATGACAGGAAACAGCAGCAGTCTCTTGCATCATGTGAAAAGGTACTTGTTATGTGGACGTTTTAATGCTAGAGGTGCCAGGGAGCATGTGCTTCTGGGGGAAAAACTAAATCAACCATGGGTTTTGAGAGGGAAATATTGCTGTATACTATAAATACAGCTGGGTGACAAATGAAAGGAAAAAAACAACGTAAGTGTCGTAGTAAGGTGTTGGGCCGCCACGAACTCCAGAACAGCTTCAGTGCCTCTTGGCATAGATTCTCCAAGTCTCTGAACTCTACTGGAGGGATGAGGACCATTCTTCTAAAAGATACTGTACATAGAGAGGGATGTTTTAGTAGGGTTGCAGTGTTTATGTGGATAGACCATTGCCTGTTGCACCACTGAACTCTCAAATGTGCATTTGTCCCTGTAATGAGAGGTTTATGCACTGCATAGAGGATGCTAAAGCTGCAGTATAACAAAACAAAGGAAAGAAATACAATAATTGTAATTTATGTCATTATAAATTAAATCTATAGTTTTGAAATGTGTGGCATTTTGAAGAGAAAAGAAAAATCTATTTCTGTATTGGACTGGAATGGAAATGAAGCCTGCTTTCCAAGATTGCATTATAGCAGTTTGGCTCATCTTCACTTGTTATGCTATTTGTTTCACCTGGCTGTCCCTGTTTGGTGCCATCTCAGCTTCTGAAGTATTTGTTTATATCTACAGGAACTATCTACATGAAGTTAAGATTGACATGTTTTCATACAAATTTGAATTTCTACCATTTGTTTTATCAATTGCAAAATAAAAGAGAGAGCTATATGACCAGGATTCTTTTTATATGAAAACTTAAAATCAATGGGTACTAACAAAATAAGAAGGAATTGGTGGATATGAACCACAGATAAGAAGAAATTTGTTGGTACATCAGTTCCTATGTCTGGCCCAGTATTTCGGACACAGCTTGGTTAAACTGCATGAATCTTAGGAGAATCATGGGTTTTTATAGTGATACTCAGTTTCCACAAAATCAAAATGATTGGCCCACCACAGCAGGACAAAAGTCCTCAAGCTTCAGGCAACAGTGTCTCAGACATCACACATCACACATAAGGAAACAAAAAGCAATTACACCCAGGGTGACTTGCACCAGTTGTGGGGGACATCAAGGTCACTCGGAATACTATACAGTAAGTTCCCAAGTGTTTGCATGTCTCTCACTTTGACCACACATTGCTTCTCACTTTGATCATGAAGGTACATCTCAGCAGAAATAATTTGATGAAATTGAAAAATTGATTTTATCACAGTGGGTCACCACAGCAGGAAAACTGAGTTTAATAACTCTGACGAAGGCACACAAACTACGCACCACATGAGATGATATTTTTGTGTTTAATTTTGAGCTTCCAAGCACGCTTGACGCTGCTGGGATTGACACTGACGTCAGTGATGTTGAGAATAATCTGTATGGGTTATTTATCAGACATGGTAATCAGTCAAGATAATTTTACTGAAAACGACTTTTGTAGAAGTCAGATCAGGCTTTACTTAAATTAAATTTCACATAAATGTCTCAATACACTTGGAGTCATAAGGGAATAGGACAATACATGAAGTGAAGGGAAACCACACACTCACACATGCGCACATTGGATGGTTGGTAAAGAGTGAGAGAGCTGGTAAGTGGTAAAACTAAAGAAGTGGGTTTTAAGATGAGATTTACCCATTGACACTGTTGCCAATTCCCCCATAAATGATCAGCTGTGATGATAATCTGTTCAATCAGATGTACCAAGAGTGCAGGTCTACGATCAGATTTTGATATAAGCTTGTATTATGATTTAATATGCAAAACTGATCCTAGGTCAGCACTCATAGGATTTGGTGTTTATGCATGTTCTTGTCAGGGCTAATCTGGGTGTTAGAAAGTAATGCAAAAGTAAAGTAATTAGTAATCTAATCACTTTTTACAGTGTAATTAGTAATGTGATTGCAATTTACAGAAAGTAATGGCTAACTGTAACTGATTACACTTTGTTACTAACTCCCCCAACACTGATCTCAAACAACAACTAGATATCAGCAAACCGCTCAAATTCATTCAAAGCAATATTTTCATACTGCTTTAAATTCAGTTTCACCGTTTTCCTTATGCAGCTCAAAACTACATTTAGGCAGCCTGCCTGAGATTGTACAATGCAGAAAACCTGGTACTGTACATGAAAATACAGCATGTACTTTTCAGCTGAGAATTTTATTTTATTGTTATTTCATTTATTGTATAATCGTCCACTTGGTCGGCACCTGTTGCACTCCTGGTGGGCCAGGAAGGGGCCCCTTCTCTCTGTGGTCCTTCCCAAGATTTGAGACTGTGAACAGTGATTTTGGGCTCTAAATAAACTTGAACTTGAACTTGAAAGCAACACAATCCCCTGAATTCCATGCTTCCTAATCTGTTTGCAGCGGACCTAAACGCTATGACTGGACAGGCGAACGCTGGGTTTACGCTCACGATGGCATCAGCCTCCACCAGCTACTTACTAGAGAGTTTTCCATTATCTTCAACTCCAACATGGACCTGTCTGACCTGCCCTACTCCTGAGAGCCCAGGCTTGGCAATGACTTCTGCCTGCAGTACCTTAATAATACTACTAAAGCAGTTAGTCATGGAACCCCTGATAAGGAAACAAATATACCGTATTAGCACATAGGAACCAAAGAGCACCACTTTTTTTTTTTTTCAGAAGAAGACTAACTTATGAAAATGAGCCTTTATATCAGAGCAACTGTATATAATGACAATGTTTTTTTGTGTCAATTGTTATTTATGCGTTGTACATCTGTTGTATTACGTGGTGACAGTGAACCATTCTCATTTGAAACATTTGAGATCCAGACCATGGAAGCCTGCCAGTGGGCCAATCCCTCATTCACAATCACCATAATCTCCAAAAGTGGGTCTCGGAAATCCCGAACGCTTCACTTCTCCACTTTCCTTAGATTTGTCCCTGCTTTCCCTCAGCACCCGGTATGCAAACCCTCCAGTCTCTCACTCACCATAATCAATTAACACATGACCCTGTTTCTGGGGCAGTCAGCACTTATGCTATTGACATGGTTAACCAAATGCAGCATGCACATAAAACACCTCCCAACAACGAACACATTTAAATGGCAATCAAAACACCATGACCTCAGTTTTTATCACATCCCCTGATTGTTCACTGGTGAGCAAGAAGTCACAAAAAAGACCTTTAGGCCTGCCAGTTAAGCCTATACTGTTACTAACAAGATGTCTAAAGAATTTTAAAGTGATAAGATCGTTGAGTTAAGGTTTATAGGATTTATTGTCTTTCACTTTTTGCATGAACAGTAATGCTGGTACAGAAGCATTTAGGCCTGTTATATTTGAGGTTTCCAGATGGTGGACAAGCCCCCAGCCATGTGTTAATTTTTTTCTGCATCAAGTTACATTGTCAGCAACTAGCCTAATTGAGAACCATATCCATTTTTGTAAAGGAGTCCTCTGTATTTGAAATACACGTCTTAGAATTTTTTAAAAAGATGAGCCATTTTAGGAGAAGTTAGATGGCTTTTTAAAAATTTTCCAAGGCACGTATTTCAAAAACACCTGATACATTGTGTAAATAAAACCGTTTTGGAGTTGCTGTAAGGTTTTTTTTTCCTCTATAGACTTCCCTATAGACTTCAAGTCTTTATGCTAAGATAACACGAAATGCTACCCACAGGAACTGAACCAGTGGACATACAGAGGTGAAAATGCTATCGAACATCTTGTCTCAGTCTGGGAAAGTCGGAAATAGGGTATCTTGCCCAAAACAGAGTGCTCCTTTAAATTCTCCCCACAAGTCCAATGCTGGTGCAATGAACTCATTAGCAAGGATGTTTGTCCATCCTGTTTCAGTGTGCAGGCATGCAGAGAAGGACTAAAAATTGTGTATTTCTCTGAACACACATGCCACTTGTGAAGCACCCAATGCCAATTCTTTTTGTCTTAGTATGTTCACATATATTCCTTTTCCATCTTATTTTGACTGTCAATGATTTGACAATAAAAAACAATTGAAACACAGTATCAGTCTTTGCTTCTTTGTATTTTGTATTCAAGTCTATTGAGCTGATTTCTGTGCACCCTTTACAAAGTAACTAGCATTGGAAATAAATAAATGAAGGTGTTAGCTGGGCTCACTGTGTTCTGTTCTATTTGCATTCTGATGCAACCAGATATTTTGGGTTAATCATCCATCCAGTCATTTTTGCATTTACAAGAAAGAGGCCAAGTCGGTTCATTAGAGAAATAGACATGAAAAAAACAAAAAATCATTAAGCCTTTACAAAATTCTCCATAGTTCACTTTTTACATGTAACAACAATGCTGGTACAGAAGCATTTAGGCCTGTCATACTTGAGGTTTAAAGATGGTGGACATGACCTCAGACGTATGTTAAATTTTTTTCCTGCAACCTGTCACATTGTTAGCTATATTAATAGCCTAATTTTTCTCTACCTGTGGTAGAGCTGATTGAGTGTGCACTTAGGTATTACTGTAAGAAGAGAGAACAAACGTACAAAATCTTACTTTTGGGAATCGGGAACCGTAGGATACTGCACCTGCGACAAAAGCTGGAGCGTTGAACCCTTTTTCTGAAGGTATAGAAAATAAAGGTTTTGCCTTTGGAGTGCTTTTGGCTTCTTCAGAGTGCCCTGAGGTTAGAAGGTTGCAAACCTACACACATTAATCCTCTGTGTTAGGTTTACCTGGCTGGTGAAAGATACACTACTGCTCCTTTCTGGAATTGTGTCTATCATTGCTGATAACTGATCATTTCAGTTTTCCCAAGGCCTGTGTTGCTACAGAAATAATTGTTTTTTCATTAATTACTTTTTTGGCAACATCGGCCTTTGATGCAAATAAGCAACTCAATTTAAGGTAATCAGTAACATGTTCATATATAAAAATGTTTATTTGTGTTTTTGATTACCACTTCCGTGTATATGAAAATAGAGCCTTTGTACATTCTTAGGATTGCTAAAAGGCTCTTATCCAGTTCTTCCAGTACCTTTTATGCCAAATCTGCAGGGTTTCAATAAGAGTGCCTGCCTAGTGTCTTGGGAATCCACTTTCTTCCTGGTGTAAAAGAGTGCTGAAGAGTTACACAACCTTCTAGTGACAAAGCAGTGGGCTGAGGACAGAGGTAGAGTTATGGCGCACAACAGACTCATTAGCAAAGCCTCAACACAGAATTTATTTTGAACCTTTAAGTATTAACTATGCACAGATGACTAACTTACCTTAGCTGCAAGAGTGACAGTTGTACTTTATTCCCAAATTATTGCTGAAGTATTACACTACCCATTATCCAAAAACGAATTCTACCAATCAGAGCTATTGCTGTTACCATGGAGGTGTTAACCCCACTTAAGTTGTGCAGTTTGTTCCAGTGCGAGTGTTGCTAGCTTGACCCACCAATAGCTAGCAAACACATAAAAAATCTAGCATTAGGAACTACAAAGCTGTCAAACTATATCAATATCTAGAACAATTTACAACACTATATGTGCAATAAATCAGAAATCATTAAAGATTGCAGAAGCAATCTTTATGAGACATGTAGTTCATTCCTTGTAAAAGCCAGTAAGTACACAGTTTTTTTTTTTTTTTTTTTTTTTGTTTGTTTGTTTGTTTGTTTGGTTTTTTGTCTTTTTTCAGGGTTTTTAGCTGTGACTAAATTTTTTTAAGATCATGATTCATCTGGTAGCTGATTGGATCGGTTCAAAACCCCAAACTCAAACCCAACAGTCTAACCCTATATTCTGATGATCTGGAATTCTTTTATGATTCATGTTGGGGACCTAATCACCCTGTTGGGATTTATTGTGCATTAATATTCATCTGGCTGTACATTATCCCTTATATATTTTGCTTGTTTGGTCTAAGACCGATTGTCTTTTCATGGGTTCGTGGATGCATGGTGGTTTGTGGTCTGTGCTGTTTTGGGAGTGGCGGGATAAAGCAGAAAATTGTGAGTGGTTATAACCAAGGTTGTGGCCAGGCTGTTGCATGCTTGTTTACTGTGAACATATTGCTCTGTGGGACAGGGAAAAACAAGCCAGGGAACCATGTATCCAGAGGCAAATTAAAGTCCTACAAAGGTTTCTCTCTCTCAGGTCTACTATCTACAGGAGGAGGGCTGGGGCAGTAAAAGGATCGACATTGACTCAGCCTTTTTGAGACCACAGCATGTCAAGAGCAAAGAATTTCACTTTTCTGTTTTAGTTGAGTGAAGCAATTTGTCTTCATTTTGCCCCAGCTTTCCTCTGCCTGTCATCACCCAAGAACAAATTCCTCAGCGCACAGAGAAGAAAATTTGTGCCCCGTCTTCTCCCATAACTGGAAGTGAAAAAAATCTCTAAAACAGCAGAACAATTAGATTGAGTTTATTTGCTAGATAAAATACATGGGCAGGAATTCGTCTTGATGACGGACATTTAGGTTTCTGCACAGTTTGGGGTAAGTTCATCTCCTGGTAGTTGACAGTGCACAGTGTTGAGTAAGACAACAGAGTCTAAGGTATGGAGCTCAGTCAGACCCTTGAAGACCTCCGGCAACTCAGCAACAACTAGAGCAGACTTAAGTCCAATGCCTTATTGACACCTGGGTCATGTTTTATTCAGAGGATTTCAGATTTCAGTCTGAAAACTGTGCATTTTCAAGACTGTGATCATGTTTCTGCTCATTCTGAGAATGCAGGCAGGAATGAGGACAGATGTAATGCCAAAAATCAGGTGAACTGCAAAGGTGGATTCAGGGTGAAACCATTATGTTGTGTAATGCAGAGATTTTCAAACTCTGGGTCCCACCATTGAGACAGGTGGGTCGTGAGAAGACTGCATCAAGGCATTCTTTTCTCAGTTAAAAGGATGGGCATTTTTAAATCATGCAATGTAGGCACAATTTCTACATCCATCAGTCTCCCTTAACTGAATTGACTTAGCTTAATTGCTTTTTTGACAACTTTATTTTACCTTGCAAAATATTTGGACAAACAGTACCTCTACATATGAGTCCTAGCATGAAAAAGTTTGGGAATCCTGGTGTAATGTGAGGATGAGGGAAAATACAACCTGTGTTTACTGGGAGTCAATTAAAAATAGCATTTAGGATTTACATTTTATTAAATGAACAAACCTTCAGGACAGTTTCATACCAACTGCTGAACCAGCTGCTCTTGTGAACATCCATTTGTAAAATTGTCCTTGAGGTACTGAAATGGGAAGTTTTGATTAGAATTATTTTTGCCATCCTGAACAGCCTACATGGACAAGATGTTTTTCTGTTGATTATTAAGTGGAAGAGGAGAGCAATGGGGGCTATGAAGAGGAAAAAGGTTATAAAGTACACAGTATTTCAGCTATTTGGTCTGTGGTCCAGGCTGTTCTGGGAAATACTCTGTCTCCCCACTGCTGCAGCACTGCTGACTAGTGAATCTACAACACTGATCGATTGTTTGATTAATATATTGATTGGTTTACATAGCATCTGTTAACAGAATAACAGTTTAGGGATTGGAGCTGTGATAGCAAACATTCCTGTAGAAATAGGAGTGATTCCTATTCTCAAATTATAGATGGAATATGAGAAGAGCAACTTAGCTAAAAGCACAGCACACACAGTACAGCAGGGTGAGAGGACTGTATGGTACAGTCACCAGTTCTTTCAGATAAACAAGATTTAAAAAAAAATAAATATATTTATTTATTTTGTGATGTATTTTTATTTTATTTTATTTGAAATATGCGATTACCATAGTATATAAAATGTAACAAAAGGTAATACTTTAAGTAATTTCGGGGTGTTTCTACTCATCATCTCATCATGCAATGAAGTTGGTTGGTAGTTTCACACCATGTAATTTAACTAGTAATTATCCATCATAAGCATTTATAAGTTATTACTTATCAATGAAGTGATACATATGAACTGAAAATATTTTTATCTTTAAGTGGTAAGCCATGAAATCTGTATTTTATTCTATTTTGTCTCTGTCCGTGGTGCTAAGCACTCACTGCTTGTAATGCTTCTACACTGCACTTCCCAGAGATCACCTGTAGGTGGAGCTCTTTTCTTTGTCTGTTCAGCTATGGGGGCTATCACTGCTCATGCTAAATAGCCAAATAAAACAGAAACATAAAACGCATCACTTCCCATGTAGCAGACAATGTTTTAAAGGAAGGAGCTTCCAGACACCCCGAGTGTTAAAACAGCAAATGGAAAAGCTTCCATGAACTGGATATAAGTTTCATCATCTTTGTGTTACAGATTGGATTAGACACTTATCTAATAGCTAGTGTTGCAGATTACTACTTTAAAACACAATGGAGAAGCACATGGTTTGGAATTTGATTTGCATATA
>OMKZ01015726.1:0-12864 GCA_900302535.1 Neoniphon sammara | reverse complement strand
GATTTTGGGACCTTGTTAGAAAAGTTTGTACACACAGACACACACACACACACACACACACACACACAGGCTGGAAAAGGGCATATATTGAGTGGACTGGCCCTCATCCAGGGCAAGTGCATCGAACCGGTGTGACAGATGAAGGATTGGAGGCTTGGTCAGACCCAGCGAGAGGGTGACGTGGTGGTCTCCCAGGGCACCCTGTGGCCTACTGCCAGACAGGAGGCTGGGGGTGGAGTAGGTGGGAAGGCTGCAGGGAAGTGAGCAACAATATGAGAAAGACAAGCTGTTGTGGTGACAGTGGTGGATGGTGGGGTTTACTGGGCTGGCAGAGTAGGTGGCAAGCATTCTTGGGTGAGAGGTAAAGCTTCACTGCAACAGTTAAAATGGTGGAATTCAAAGTGTGCTCTGCTCAATGTCTGATTTGACACATTGCATGAAGCCAGTTATTTTGTACTAACGTTTTAGGATCTTGAAACCTTTCAAGAATTTAAAAACTGTGTTGATGAAATCCTCTTTTGACATGTTGCAAGTGCACATCTTAATACTTTCTTTTCCCCTGGAAAAGCCACAGAAAAGTTATCAGCTAGCCGTATAGACAGCAGGAGAGTTTTGTAGCAGTTACAGTGATCTTGCACAAATAAAAAAACAACAACAAAGTGAATAACAAAGTGTGGTTAACTCAGAAAAAGTGCTTCTCCTCTGCTAAATGCAACATAATTAACCAAAGACTCTGGTTAGTTGATCAATAGACCAAATTAAACAAGGCAGGTTGCAGGTCACATTTAATTCCACAACCAGGTAACAACTTCCATGTTAACAAGCTTATCAGTGGAAGCAAGGCAAGCTGCTGATGGCAGGATGGTAGAGACAGAGAGCTTAGATCTGGCCAACAAACTCCCACTTCTGTAATATGAAATGTCATGATGACGTATCTGATTACATACACAGAGGCTATGCTTCTCTATGTTAGTAAATGAATAACAATGTCTCTTTCTAAACTAGACATGTGCTGTTGTTGAACAACAGCAGGGTACATTCCAGAAACAAAAGTTTGGCTTGACAGTGGCACCAGAGGGAAGGTCATGGGTTCACCTAAATCAATAGAGTTCTTCCTCTAAGGGACACAAATGTGCACAGCGATATGAAAAGATTTAAATAAAAACCATTGGAGTTATTGCATTCAGATATTTCAAGTTTGGTCTGATTATGGTGTTAGAGAAAAGATCATGGGGCCACCAAAATCAATAGGGTTCGTGCTCTAGAGGTCATGAATTTGTACAGCAAATTTGAAGATTCACAGAAATGGTATTCAAGTTATCGCGTTCACAGTCAGGATCAGCCACAGTGGATTCTGGCTGTAGTCAGGCCGAAGCCATATTATCCCTCACCCTGTAATTTTGAGGATATAAGTAAATCCTATCTGTTTTTGGCCAAAATAGATATCTGCCAGTAAATTATTTGCAATTTCTGAATTTGGCATGTTATGCAAGAATAAGCTAGAAAATAGTGAGATGGAGACATATCAGAAAAACAGTAGAACTACTAAAACTATTGTACTACACCATAACTTGTATTGGCAAACTGTATCACATAGTAGCTCAACATAATGTATTTCTGTCTCATTGCATCCAATTATCCTAGATACCAGGTAAAATCAAGGGGCTCAGCTAAAAAATAAAGTCTGTTTGATTAACACTGCAGAGCAAGGAGAAAGCTAGCTAAGAAGAGCAGGAGAAAACTCTGGTTATAACTCCACCAGCTGCAAACTTGTTAACTCTAACATTAGTGGCTGCTGCTTCTACATTCTGAATTCAAAGCGGGCACCTCAGGAAGTACCCCAATCTATACACCAATCTACCCCCACACCCACCCCGCCGCCACCACCACACACACAATGACTGATAAAGACCCTGATATCTATCCACCATTAGAGCGGATAGGCCCACAAAACACACACTCGCTGTCTTGCTGCTAAGCAGCAGGGGCGACCAAAATCGAATAGAGGGGATTAGTAGGGGCGCTTGGAGCTTTAGTAGAAAGGATATATTGGAAGCTGATGACTTTCCTCAGCTGTGGTTATGGGGGCACTGGTTGGCAATGGAAGATTTAATTCCATCTAACTGTCATCTAACTCTAACAGTGGGGCGAATGCATGGGGGCGGGATCTCTAATTAGCACACTCTTGATTAATAAATGCTGAATTCCATGCATGAATTCATGATTGAGCTAACCCTTACTACAACTAATCTCCTCTACCAGATCCTCCCCCTCACATTCCCTCTAAGTCTACCCACAATCTATTGATAATGTTATGCAGCAGCACATTATGCAGCATATTGTCTCTTACAAAGGCATGCCTTGTATCATTCAAAGCCTTCACAATATGACTGATTTTTCTTTGTTTGCTTCTCTCCTCTATGTCTTCCAGTTGCCTGTTTTGAGCAGATAAAATGCACAGGAGAGAAAGGGAAAGGATAGCACAATACAGTAGCTGCTAACACAGCTTTTGATTTACTCTAGAGACAATTGCCATATCTTACAGTAGTTCACTAGGGACAAAGTTTCTCATTTACTTACTTTTTTCACTCACCGTAAGCTAATATGGGTTGTTAGGTTCTTTTTTAAAGAATAACTGTTCTGTACTGTTCTCTCTATTTTCCATTTTGTAGAAACTGGAACCTGTGTATTAAAATAGTGGTTTTAAGATATGTGGTATCTTACCTGCAGAAGACTGATATTGTTTAAGCAATACTATACAAGGTAGTGATGTGCAGATTGCAGTTATACTCATGGACACCATGGATAATCCGTAGGGTTGGGTGGGCCAGGTCATAAAAATTAACATTATGATTAATAGCATATCGGTTGCAGGTGGCTGAAATAATACATCATTAATGAAAAATACTGTCTTGCAGCAATCTCCCTGCAGCAGAAGCAATCTCCCCATTAAGAGAGACGCTGTGCGCATTTATGCACAAGGCACCACTGTGAAACTTCACTGATTATTTCTACACATTCAAAAATATCACAAACACAGCACAGGTTCATTCAGTGAAAATGTGTGGAGCAAAGCAGCTGTCCTCCTGATAAAGCCTGAGCTGAGCTGTATCAGAGCTGTCTAAAAACTATTTCAGAAACAAAAGTTAAATTCTGTTTCCCCTGGAGAGTTTCCTCTGTCAGGTCAAGTTTATAACTACAGTTTTTAGTTTTGCTGCTTAAATGTGCCACAATTTTTGCTGCTGTGACATTACTGCACGCATGGAAACGTTTACAATTACCTAAAGCAGCCTCTCTAATCTTTAAAGTAAATTGTTAAAGAAAACACTCATATACAATACAACACAAAATAAAGAAATCACCAGGAAAGATTGTCCTGCCTGAAATCATTTGACGTTAGATCCAGTCTGCGCACCACTAACCCTAACCCTAACCCATGAACCTCCTTTCTCTGTTGCATTTGTTATGTAAACTGGTCACCAACAGCACAAGTAACAAACCATTCAGAGTAATGTTAAGAAGTTGCAAGCTGCAGTAAATCAGGTGTGGGCCAGGATAACAATTGATCTATACTCAGGCTATTATGCGCTACAAGGCTATCATGTATGTGTTCATATTACTAATATGCAGAAGGCTGACATGTTTCCATCTCAACGCATCTCTACATAACAGAAGCACCTTACCTGTTCAGAAAAAAATTGTCATTTCCTGGTTGGTCCTTATTCCCTTGATGCTTTGTTTGCCTGCACCAATTCAATGCAGGCCTGATTACAACTCTTGTTTTGCTGCAATGTGTACTGTTTTCTTTTTTTTGCTTGCAGTCTTTTCGCAGAGCCAATCCTTCCAGGCTTTGGGAACAAGGTGCATGCATCTCTGTGCCATTGTTGTGAACACAACCATAAACTTGAACTCTTGCCATCCTTACTACATAGCTCACATCATTTCCAGTGTGCCAGGAACCTGATCCCGTGATACATCTCTGGTCTCAAAAGAGGAGTGCAAAAAAGCTGGTCGTAACAGAATATTTGAGGCCCCAGCAGCAAAACTACTTGGTGTATTGAATTGCCAGTGGGTACATTTGTTCTGTATGAGCTCAAGAACTTTGTTATTATTAAAAAAAAAAAAAAAAGGCTGCTGCATAGCACTGGGATGGGGATGGGCAGTAGTTATGGAGAAGTGGTGGAGGAAGCAGAAGATAATGAAGAGGAAAAATGAGGATAACAAAAAGAGGAAGGAGATTTGTACACTAAAACACTAAAATTAGAAAAGTTTCTGGTGAAGATTTTGTTCAAAATGTCTTCGGAAGATTCTTTGGAGCTTAAGCAATAGCGGTAACATCACATTCATCAGTTAGTTTCAGAATAACAAATCCCACATCTGTTGGAAGACTCGCAAATGTGTCTTTACAGCACCACCCTGAACTTGCACCCACAGACAGGCTCCTAAAGTTTTGAACTTTCCACGCTTGCCATAGTGCCACCTTGGGGAAATTCGGTTCCAAACTTCAGTTTACATCATTCAATTACTCAAACTTTTCAGACAGATATATGGGTCCAGTGGAGAGTCTGCCTTAATAAAGTGCATCCATCTATTTCTATCCATCCACTTCCAGGTGTTTATCCAGGTCAAGGTTGTGGTGATAATAGGGCAAACAGAGCAGCCCAGACATCCTTTTCCTTTAGCAATGTCCTCCAGCTCGTCCTGGGGGTTCCCTAGATACTCCCAGGTCAGCTGGGAGATGTATTCCCTCCAGCATGTTCTGGGTCTGCCCTTGGGTCTCCTCCCAGTCCGTTGTGCCTTGTATACCTCCAAAGTGAAGTGCCCAGGGGGCATCCGGAACTACCTCAACTGGACATATGCTATAATGTGTCTGCAGTAGATGCCAAGTTCAGTTATGGGTCCACTGGGATCCTCTCTTCACAGCACTGTCGACTTTTTCCCCATTACGCTGACTTGAGAGACCAAGCAGCTCTGCACAGTGCCAAGAGATTAGCAAAGGTTTTACTGCCCAGAGCACTGAGTGCTTGTTAAAATATTTCAACTTGGCAAAAGGCTTCCAATAGTTGCTTAGCAATAACAAGTGCCACAATCACTGCTTCCACTCAAACATCTGTTTTGCACTGCCAGTTAAAAAAAAGAGGTGGCTGGTGGAAACACATACTTACTGCTGAACAATTCAAAGGTTCCCTGAACTATTGATCACATTTAGAAGCCAAATATGGAAGGCAGTGTTCAGTCTGGAAACAAAAAAAAAAAATAAAAAAAATAAAAAGTCACTGGAAAATGTTAAAAGTATTGTTCAGTGAATGTTTTAAATTTCTTCAGCCGACTCCAGGGAACAAACTACTGAAATTGGTAAGCTAGTATGACTTTCCGTACTCCAACACTGCTGTTCTATGTCCTACACTTTGTTACTGAAAAAAAAAGTGTGTGTGTGTGTGTGTGTGTGTGTACTGCTCACTGACACTGTTCATGGAAGCTGTCTCAATAATTGCTTGCGGCACTTTGCAGTGTCTTCGCTGCAGTTTGATTGGGTGAAGTCAAAGCAGACACTTTACAAGCACAAACTGAATTTGTTGATTCATGTGTATGTTTTGGTGACATTTCTGCAATCAACTGAGAGGTATTTTGTCATAAGCAGTTATTATTTTAGGCACATTTCTACCTTTTAGTTAAAGCACATTGGTCAAGTAGTGTTCCTATCGTCTCTGGTGCTGTGCCCCTCTTACCATTCAATCCACACACTACCTGTCTCCTCCTCCCACACACTGTCTCAATTCCCCAGACGTTCTCTGTAAAAGCTTCAACCTTACTTGATCTTGGATTTTAAGAGTTTGCATCTCTTTTTGTCCTTCATCTTAACGAGCCGTAATTCACTGCGATGACGACCAAGGTCACTAGGAGGGGAGACGAATGCTGTTCAAATGTCTGTTAAACAGGAAGGACAGAGAAAACTGTCCTGTCATTTGGAGGATGTGAGTTGTAGTTTGGAGAAAAAAAAAAGTCGGAAAAAATGTTATTTTAAAAATAATGGCAGCTAGGTCGAAGTTCAGCATTCTCATCCTGAAATTATTAAAATTATTTTAACCGATAATAAAAGATCTGTTTCATTATATTTCTTCCAAATTCAACGCGTTAATACATGAGAGGAGTTCAAGAGGAGGCAGAGGTCTACAGCTGGATTACTGTAAATAATTACTTTTACATTTTTCAGTGTTGTATGTCTATAATTGTATTAAAAACCAATCACGTCCACCTTTACGGGCACATAAAACTGGGTGTCATCAGCGTAACAACTCTGGAGAAACCACACATGAAACATGCTTCAACAACATGCTACAACAAAATTAAATTTTTGAACAAAAAGGTATAATCTGAACCATGTGATAGCAGTGTCTGTGACATCAACCCACTTGCATTGCGAGAAGAAAGGCGTGGCCTATAGTGCCACATGCGGCGCTGATATCTAGAGGGACTACTCCAGCACCGTCACCAGCATCAGCAGCAATAAGGAAATCATCTGTGGCTGTAAGAAGGGTGGACAAGGTACTGTGGAGTGCTGTAAAGCCTCTAAAAGATGTGATTATTTTTCATGGGGGAGGGCAGGACCAGGACAGGATAGGATTTCATATGACATATACTGTCCTATAAAGCCAAAAGAAAGCTAGGTTAAAAATAACTCAGGTGCAGATGGGCATGAGAAATATTGAGATATCCCCCATTTTAATAATTCATGAACAGTGTTATCTTAGGGAGAGGAGGGGAACAAAGAAAATCCAGTAAATTTAACCATCTTGTTGAATTTGTTCTGTGTTTTGTAACGGGGCGATACCTAAATCGTGACTACACTGGCCAGAACATACTCCATCAAGGCAATCTGTTATAAAACCCAGCTATAGGATATGTGTGTAATATTTCTTTTTTTGTCCTTGACCTAGTGATGTTGAAGCCATGCCGTCAGTCAGCCACAGGTAAAGCGTACATACAACAACGACTCACACCTTAACGGGAAACATATGTGTCCCCATCTGGTTGGGTAAGATATGTCATAGTGTTTGGCTCCTCTCGGAAACAGGGGCCTGAAAATATTGGATCAGATGTTTTCTCTCCCTCTTCATCACTTGCATCCTTGACAGCAGTGTTATCCTTTCATCATTTTCCATCTCTGTAACACATGTTCCCTCTGCTCATCTCTGATCGCTCCTCTTTTTTAACTCGATTTGCCTTTTTTCCTGACACCAGCAGAAATGACTGTATTTCCACCCTGTAAGGAGGTGGACATTATTGCCACGTAGATACTACATTAAAGTAAATGTGGAGAAGCATAAGAAAATGGTTTCTTAACAGCATCCATATTAAATAAGAGGGTAATATGTGCCTTTCCATCTTTACACCTTTCATTTAATGTAAGTAAAATTCTCCACACCTAGTTACAAGATTCATTGTACGATATTGCTGCCTTTTGTTGTGGATACAATTTGATCTCTTTGGATTGGTTACTGCGATAAAAGCTTATCCATGGCAACCTGTATCATTGTCAGTCACAGCAAATTGTTTTGCATGCCACCTAATCCTGAGGACATTCAAACGACCTTCCATACAGACAGCCATACATCTATGCAGCAAGGCTGAGGGGTAAAAGAATATACATAACAGAATCTGACATTGTTATGATTATAAAAATGGCAATTTTAACCTGCTACAGCAACTTTAAGTCTTTCATGAGACTACAGATATTTAGAAAAATAATTACATAAATTAGAAAAGAAATAGAATCACTTATGTTGTAGAGTCATTATTATCTTCTGGGAGAATTATGGACCCAAACAACACTTATTTTGAATTATGTTGAATTTCACTTCCATCTTATCGGGGTAACCAGAGATTATGCTGACATAAGACACTGACCCTGCACCCTCTCATTCTTGTTGGCGAATCTTGGTAACTCCGGTGACTGTAATTTCACTTTGCTCTCTGACTGATCAAAGGCAAATGAAATCCATCATAAATACTCAGATTTATATGCAATAATCTGAGCCCATGATGGGGCTTAAAATCAAGTAGAGTCAGAACAGGTAGTTTCACACTGGTAGGCCCATTTGTCTCAATTGTAGTGTGACTTAGAATATCTTCAATGGTCTCTTTAAAAAAAGTAGCTCAACGAATTTGATTGCTTTGATAGAGATGTAGATCCTTCACTTCTGTGGCGGGAAATGATGGTTTTATTACAGTTTCATACTTTGTACTTAAGTGCTCATGTTCATTATTATGGGACAAGTCTTAGGAAAGACATTTCCCACTGCACAATATGAACAACCAATGAAATAGGATCCAGTGAATAGATATGACCAAATTGATTTTTCAAAAATATGAATGCTCGTGAATACAATAATGCTCACTGAACCAACTTACACAGTTGTAAAATGTCGTGTTTATTTCATGCCTATTCACAAGTAAGTAACTGCTGTACTGCACCTAACATTGGAAAAACAATGCCACATGGACCCAAACTTTTATGTCTGCTGCATTATTTTTAGGCCTTAGCTGATGAGTGTTTGCACTAAGTCCAACTGTCCAGCCAGTGTAATAAATCTTATTCCGTCAACGTTCTACCAGTATTATAATATGCCATTAATGAATGTTACTCCCCTGAGATTCAGATAGCAGGAAAAAAAAAAAACATTTTGCTAGAGCAGCAAAACTGTCAGGGTTGGGACTACAGGGAAAGCGGCAAGGCAAAGGAAAAACATTCAGAAGTTCTGCCTTGCACTTACCTAAGAGTGAAATCTAAAAACATAGAATGTAATGCAATGCACAGAATGTAATGTAAGTCAGTGGCGTGTCCATGTAGGCCTCTGCAGCCTTGTATTTTGTGCTGAAGTGAGTAAAATACCCAAATAAATGCAGTTTTACATTATTGGCAGCTCCTTTCTCCTTTTTTGTTTGCATTGTTGCCTGCTGAGTGCCACATTTTGTGACTAATAACTAGAACTACAACTAGAAATATGATGTAACTAACTTAATGCTGGGGACGAAACACTCTCAGTTGCTAAGTTTCCCAAATGATTGGTCTGTGTTTGCCCTGGTTTGCCCACAGTATTCAGAGATTAATTTAGGCTACTTGTTGCTGCTGTGACCATTTTGCTGGAATTACGAGCTGCATACTGAAACTTGGCTTGAGAGCTAGGAGATATATTAGGCTTACTTTGGCCTTCTTTTTACTTTGTGTTCAAGTTAGTCCAGATTGTGTTCCACTTTCCCTCCTTTCAGTAAGTGAGGTGCACATGTATTAATCCTTTGGATTACAAGACACAAATCAAAAGCTTATGAGTAGTTAGTTGATGGGGTGAGCCAAAATTAAGAAAAAATGAAAACAGAAAAATAATGAGTGATTTAAGTGTCGCTTGTTACCATTAGCACTTTAATGGTAACAAGTTTTCCCTCCAAGTAGACTCATAGCTGTACTATGTTTAATGATATTATATTGAAGGATAAACTACCTGATAATCAGCATTCAGTTTCAGATAAAAAGATGATCGTCTTATCAAATAGGTCTATGAATGATATTACTGTAGTAAATTATTCTGATGCTGTAACTTCGTTGCCTATAAAGAACTAAGTATTTAGACTTTGCAGAGCACTTATTTGCTGAGAGCATGACCTGCAAAATGTAGTAGCCATCTACCCTAGGAATTATTTAGTACTCTATCCCTAAAAAGCAATTTGACAAACTGACAAAGATGTTTGACTTTTTGTGCACAGTTAAAACATGTGATGCAACTGTTCTGTGCCATTTTATATTGTGACCCAATTCCCAGCTCCAGTGTCCATATATTTCATTATTATGCTTACAGTGTTAATGTAGGCTAATGTAGGTGACAGGCTTGTGACAGGGGGATTCTTTTTGGGAGAGATTAACTGAGATGTTAATCAGAAAACAACCAAATACATAGCTGCAGCAGAAATATAACCACTGTGTAGCCACCATTAGAAGAAAATACCAATCCCAACAAACAACTAGGTTCACAAAAAATAAATGTAATATCATATGAACAATACAACTGAGAGGTGGAAGATGGACTGACTGGTGACGGTGGTTAGCTGGTTAGCGGTTAACTGTATATCCACTGCAAATCCAAAACAAAACGGAACACTTTTTCATACTGTACCACAAAATTTCAAAACACAGTTGGACTTTTAATCTATATTGAACAAGCTGTTCATCAGTACCTCAGATTCGTTTTCAACATTCAAAGGGGTTGAGGATGTTGGTGGTGGGGGTGGAGGGAATGAATGTGGGAAGTGTTGAAATGCCTCTTCTAAAATTCTGTTAATTGTACTGTGACTCTGAATCAGAGGGGACTGCCTGAGATTGCCTTCAAAAATACATAAGACACACAAGAGCAACTTGCTAAAGCCATTGCCTCATTATGTCGGCTGTTTAGCAATATTAGAGAAATAAAAACAAAATTTGATTTCAAACCTAATCGCTTCATGGGTTGTCAACATCCTAAGGGTTTAATACTGAAGAAGAGACATTAGTGTTTTAGGATTTGCAGAATTGAACAAATACACAGCTGTGCAGATACCTTCTGGGGGATCCATTTCACCTTCGATTTGATGCATGCCTGCTAGTGATGTTCATTAATTAGCTGCTTTGAAGCTCATTGACCAGTTAGTCACACTATCAATAGATTATTGACTGAAACTCAAAGTAATTAGGACAGATCAATAAAATTTCACAAGAAAATCTGAACATTGGTTTTATGTTGCTGCCAATACAATTAGTTACTTGGGTTTAGCCCACACTTTTTCACCATGAAATAAACTGCATAACTTAAATAAGTGAGTCAGTGAACCAGTTGCTTACTGTACCAACAGGAAATTGACTGAAACTCAAGATAATTACGACACAGATCAATGAAATTTCAAAAGAATTTGGAATGTTAGTAGAAGGAACCCAACAGAAATGAAACCATGGAAGCACATTCATTTTGTCTTGCTTGTTAATAAAATATAGAGGGCATATATATTCCCAGATGTTCTATGATGTGGATTCTTTGTACATTAGTTACTAGAACCTCTTGACTTTCTCTTCCTATGACTTCAAGTAGAAAGTATATGCCGAGTCATTCAATCAGCAAAGTGGCTCATTCGCGAATACATTACCCTTTTCCAGACTTGTGACACATTAACCTTGACAACACTACCATAACAGAATGTTATCTGTTGACCAGGTCACATCTCAAAGTGATGCCCCTCTCTGCCATCCTGTGAATAATTCATGTGAGATGAGGGTGAGAAAGGGAGTAAATGCCGGGCAACTTCAGACCCAATCTATAGGTAAAGTGTACATATAGCACTCTCAGCCTCATAGCTATTGATTATGTGTCACTTTAGCCAGTGGTGTTGAAACAGATTACAAACAAAACAGACAACAAGACAGCCTGATTGTCCACACTTGTTATGTGATGACTGTGGAGGAGGAAGGTGGGGAGTGGAAGCGAGGCAAGCTGAAGGAATGAAAGACCTTCATAGAATGGAAATAAACACAGCCTTCTCATTCATATGCAATAGATGGATTGCTGGGAATAATAGCTTAATCATGCCCTGTCTATCAGCGTGTGTGAAATGAGGAAATGTGGTGATGCACACGGTGACAGAACCTTATATAGGGGATTTGTCTGTTACACCTTAATCCATTAGGAAAGTCTTCTGCCTCAACCGTAGTAAAGCCGATTTGGGGCCTGGAGATGGTATCAGTGGGCGTCAGGGAGGTGGCAGTTCTCAGGGAGTCACAGCTTTGCAGATTTGGAGATATTTTAGGGTTATGTGTGCTCTGTTGTGCTGAGGTCTAAAGGATTATTTGTGAACTTCAGCAACTTGGGCTTCAATGTAAATTAATGTACATTTTCATGACAGACACAAACTTCCTGGGAAATGGTTCAGGTTTAGATAGCCTGCTTCCTGAGAAATGGTGTGGTTCACATATAGTTTTCCTGGAAGACACCTCTAACTCTAACTCATTAAAATCTTCCCTTACAATTTTCTCCACTTAGACCCTGAAAAGAACTAAGGTAAAACCTTGTATAGGTAGCGTATTAATGAATAAAATATGCTAAGTCGAGATTGACGTACAAGGACTTGCTAATGTGGACCATGTTGTGTCTCAAGTAATTGTATGGAGATTAACATTTGTGAAAACACTGAAATTCTTGTCATCATGGTTATGTTCATGCATAATGAGTCACAGTGATTGCTTTGGCCCTGTTGCAGGAGAGTGTAGTGTTAACAATTTTCTGCCCCTAAGGATGTCTACACTTGAGAAGTTTCATTAATTAACCTGCTGCTGTCATCACGCCTAACAATTTGGCACAATTTCTTTTATTAGTAATGCCGATACTAATACCATTAAGTAATATACTGTTTAGACTTAACCACACTCCAAATTATCAATTGTCACAGTTGGCGAACTTGTTTGTTTAGGTTTCCTATTTTTTTTTTAAACAATTATCCTATTGTGAATAAACTAATTAACTGATTCATTAAATGAAAAATTGAAAATTGCAAAATAAAGGGTGTTTGAACATTCATGGTTTCTTGTGAAAGACAAAAAGGAGGGAAAAGCTGCTTCACACATGGACAGTTTCATGATGACTGTTATTTATGACTAGGAACATGAAGCGCCCTTGATGTACACGAGGTCCATAAATTTCAAAATTTATACACTTACACGTTCATGATCTTCATCTTTTGTGCTCACACAATTATATAGTGTTAAATTTAGCTAGTTTTAGAAATGAAGGCCTTGGTCATCACCTTATTTGAAGTGTTCACCTCTGTTGTCCCTTGTCCTTATATATA